>LBLO01000949.1:0-13605 GCA_004354395.1 Chondrostereum purpureum | reverse complement strand
AGGAGGAAATACTTCGGGTATGTCCGATTCTAGATGCTATTAGTAGGTCTTCTACTGAGTTATATGCAACAGCTCAAACGGGCACTCAAAGTCGACCTTCAAGAACATCATGTTACTCTCTCTAGCGTTGATTGGACCCTATACCAGTCGTTTGCTCTGAGGCCCGTCCATAACTCTCTGCCTCCACGACTAAGCAGGGCAGATGATGGACTTTGATAGATAAGACAGTGTAGAAAACAACAGCGCTTTGATTACACATATTAATTTTCCTTGACCTTCGGTTTGCAAAGTAGCAGCGTTTCCGACGTTGGTGCAAGCCACTCGCTGTTCTTATCTGTCTTCAGACACATTTCCTAAGAAATGAATAAACCTGCAGGGTGTCTTAGCACACTTTGCAGATGGAATGCACTTCCCCATTGCCCATATCCTACTTTGCAGGGTTCAAACATAGTCTGCCAACAACTGCCAAAGTTTCGTCTCCCCTCCAATAAACAAATCGCACGTAGTTTCTCAGCTTATTGCTTGCTTAGAGACGTAGTAAATTACTCTATCAAAGGTCGCACTAACAGGAATATGAACTAGATGATTCAAAAGAAGAAAAATGTTGGTGCAACTGGTAAACAACTACAAAACCAAGGTCCTTATTTTACTTCGTGTGTATCGGAAGTTGACCATTTCAGTTACTGGAGTGCCGTGCAGAGGAAATGCTCCACGACGGAGATGTGGTGGCGTGTCGACATGGTTTCTCTTTCGGGGAGTTACCACTCGCTCCTCTCGCTTCCTTTTTGCTGCAAGATGAATCTCGTCCATCGCAGCGCGATCAGCTGCGGATATCAGAGGTCCTTTGCGCTTTCCTGTCGGTCCGGCTGATCCTGTCGGTCGAGCTGGATCCAAGTGGATCGAGGCATTCAAAANCCTACGTGCACGGACACTGGAGTCGAGATCTGCATCGGTTCCCCTGTAGTCAATGTCACTTTGAAAAAGGAGGTTAACATGTGAGTTACTGGAATGAGGCAATGCCTTACAAGCCCCGGCCCTTGGCAATGGCCAACGCCGTTCCACAATATTCCAATGGTCCTACTGCGTAGCTGCGAGTGTTTTTTAGAGTAGTCCATAAATGGCGTTCCCGGTCTCCATGGAGCTCGCTGTCGAGAAACATGTTAATGTGAATCTAATTGACCGTCTGAGAGTTCATACCCCAGGACAGAGGGGGGACATTTTAGCGGTGTCCATAGTTGCTTTCCCGAAACTTTATAGCAATATACAAAAACTGATCGACACTTCTTCTGTCTGTCCAGAACATCAGGGGATAGATGGGTATCCAAATCTGTAAGAAAGGGATGAGCCAACACGAAGCCCAGGATAAAATTATAGCACGTACCAAGGTCGTCATTTCGCTCAAGAAAAAATGCTGACAACGGATCAAGGGCTTCCCGGCCCTTGTTTTGTACTGTTGCCTTCGTTTGCTCCAACGCGTTGCAGGGATTGAAGATCCACTCATGGAGATGACCTGGGAGTGTAGCATATTTCAGAATGTACGAAGGGTCGAATACATCGTAGATGTATTCCTTTCCTGCATCCACCGCATTCTGTATGACAGATGATGAGAATGAAGTATACCAACCGAAGCGGACGAAGCATCCTACGTTGTACGACTGTATATTCTCATACACGATGGGAGAAACTACGGCGCTGTCTTGCGCGTGCAACGCAGTTGGTCTGAGTAGGACTTAATTTCATCTCGAGTTGCATTCAGTGTGATGGAACTTCTTCGTGGGGTCAAAACTTGCGCTCTCATATTTCTGCCAGGCTTGTTAGAAATATCCCTGCTTGGATGGGTTTACTTACTTGCTATATATATGGCCTTCGGCCATGAACGCAAAATAATGCTCTGCAAGACGAGCGACCCTTGAAAAATTTCGGACCACTGATTGAGGAGAAGACCAAGGCGAAATCCCTAAGATGGTAGGGGTATGAGTATGCGGAAGACTTTCACACAAATAGTAATTACCTGACTCCGGGGAGAGAATCTCTGTAGTGTGATACACACCTATTCCATTCCATGCCGACTGATCTCCGCGCAATGCGCGAACAAGAGAACCTTTTGCATTCCAAGAACGCTTGACCCATCCAACTAGTTGCTGGAGCCATGCATGATAGTGACTAAGAAGCAGGAATTGACCATCGTATGTCAAATGAGGGAAAAGAGGCGTATCAGGTAAGGGCTGGTAACGACCACGGGTCCAAATTATCTGGATGTTAGAGATGAGCAAGAATGCGGCACACAAAGAAAACATGGAAGAGGCATACGCAGCTCGCATTCAGATTATCAAGTGAATTGAAGCTCATTACATACTTGTCCAAGTCCAAAGCTAGACGAACTTTGAAGTTTCGCTCCTGCAACCATGTTAGAAGCGGCAGGAAAAATACTATAAGATCACCTTTTTTGAGGCATATCGTATCTTCGTGTCCCAAATATGTCGAGTGTATGTATTCACACAGGTATGCGTCAGAAGAGGAACCTATAAGAATATTTCAGGTACCTTTCTTCAAGGGAGTTAGTGCTACGTGCCTGGATACAAAACTCGAAAGATCCTGTAAATTGGAGGATTACCCTTCGAGGATGAAAAAAGGAAGCTTGAAGCACAAGGCGATTGTCTGTGAAGACAGGGGCTTTTGCCGGAGAAATCAGTGCAACGTCAACCAATTTCATGAGGGGAGGTGACGAGAGGCGGTTCAAGTGGTCTGTCTTGTGGGATAAATCGGATGCAAGACGGCCAGAGCGGCGTAAAAGGATCTTGGGTTACGGATAAGTTGGCTGGAATCATTGTGAATATATGGAAGAGGTGGGTTCGTCCTCGACCGAGATTTTGAGAAATCCACAGGGGGAATCTGAAATGTGCCAGAAGTTTTCTTGGACGCAATCGAGTAAGAAAATACATCGGGAGATGGCCATTGATCCATGCCGAGGTCATCTCTCAACTTCTGTGTCGCAGAGATCATGTAATCTTGAGCCTCTGGAGGGCACAGCTCGTTGCTCGCTTGAGTAGAGGTAACATCGGCGAGGATATCTTGCAAGACGCACTCAGGATTCTCCCGAATGACATCGTTACGTGTGAGCTCTGAGCGTTTGCTTCGCGACCCTCTGGCATCCGGGGCAGCAGGGAAAATGCATAGAAGTGAGACACGAGAAATCACGTCTTATAACAAGATTGAGGACAGTAGTCCCTATTGCCCACCGCAGACGATGAGTGAGCCATTGTGATCAAATTTGTCTCAGGAGCCCTCAAGTACGCATCAAATCAAGACAACAATATAAGAGATAATCTGAGAGAAAGGCCATTCGTAATTGATAAATAGCCAAGATGCAATGTACCATTTCACCCCAATTCAAGCATCGAATCCAAGGCTCAGAGTCAGAGTCAGAGTCAGAATCCAGATTACAAGTCACTCACGTGTCTAGTTGCTCGGTCTGGTTACGGTACGCCCCGCATGTGGCGGTGTGTACCTTATTGCGGCCATTATGAAAACCTCGTTTGAAATCACTACAAAACGAACGGAAAGCGTGACTACGCTCAAACTCGCCACAACATCAGCCACATAGTAGTAATAGTATGAACCAGCACTGAGAAAACATTGTTCAAGTCCAACGACCAACTGCGGAGTACAGCAAACAAAAGCAAACCGAAGTTTGCAACTGTCTACCTCTTCTACTATGCCTGCTGAAGAAGCATACGATGATCCTACAGCGCAATACCATTCATACGCTTTGAAGCAGATCCATGACAGACTCGGCCAGAGCGACATCATAATCCGAAGTGTCAATCAAGAGTTGGACGATGTTGAAGAGTGCTGGGAACGGCAGACCAAGGATATCTCCCAACTGAAGAGGGACGTTGTCACAGCTTGCAGCAATCTCCAGGCGCGTCGGCAGATCAAGAAAGATATAGTATGTCATCCGTCTCGGTGGCGGGCTTCTCTCCTGATATGATTTCCTAGGTGCGGCTCAAAAAATTATCTGTACAATGCGAAAGGCTGACTCGGAGTCACAGCCTCATGAAACCCGTTATTCAGAGTGGCGTTACGACACCAAGTCTCGTTCCATTCTCCTCCAGCTCGAGGCAAACTTCTTCGTCTAGCTCGATGTACTCAATACCGTCGAATATCCGCGTTGCCAGAGAATGGTCTTCTGAAATCACTGCCCCACTTGATCTCACATGTACCACCCTTCAAGCTGCTGCCAACGCTGGTAGCTCCTTCTTGGAGAATCCCACGCCGAGATCCACGATAACTATCCCTTCGAAGACGACTCGAGAAGCTATAACATCGGTTCTTTTAGACGCGGTCAACAAGTACTGGGAGCCCATTGTTCCTGCTATCCTTAGAGTATTCTTCACTCCTTATCGCATCCTTTCTATCCTTCTCGGGCTCTTTATTGTCACTGTTGTATCATCTGATAGGCCATTGTTCTCATTCTGTGTTGGATTCTTGTTGGGAGGAGTCGTTGGATTCATCATCCATGAGCAACTTGGCTAGTTCAAGCATGTACACATACCTCTGTCATCTTTAACCTCTGATATATCATAATTGGGACAGTTTCTAGCTGCAGTCATATTGATAAATACTGGTGGCAACAAACTATTACTTATTCTAGAGGATGTACCGAGAATTGATAGATGCAAGTCTTGGAGCCACCCCAATTGCCAAGAATCTGCAAGACCACGGTGTGGAATTTGTACTGACCCGCTGTCGAAGAGAGCTGGAAGGACTGAAGTGGTGCGATGCCCAGTTCTGTGTTCAGAAGAGGAAGAAACTGTGAACGAGACTTTTCGAAAGGAAATTGATTGGAAACTATGGTATCCTGGGGAGCATCGGTGAGGTTAGCAGAGGTGGCCCCCCACACGACGATTCGTTTTGGTGCCATCATTCTGGCATTAGCAGTGAGAGTCTCCGGGTCTGCATTGCCGATGGATACACTAGAAAGCTTGCTCTCTTCAGCAAGAAGAACACCTAGAGTTCCGCGTCCGCCTTCGAATTTCCAACAGACAGACGGAACAATGTTCCCTTGAAGCGCTGTTTGGGGAGGGGAAGGATACATATCATGGAGAGGAAACCCGACTACCATCTCCTGGAAGAAGTGGATAGTATCACGGATAACCCTGTTTTATGCCCCAATGTAGAAGATGTGTACGATGTCAGTATAACGCCACCGTTGATCCCCAACGCAAGGTCTACTTTTGAAGGTGGATGAAACGTTATCGCAGAACGGCATATACTTGCTCCACATGCATATGAGAGGTCGGAAGCAATTCCTAGATCTATGTATTGTTCTAGCGTGCACAGCACACGGAGAGCTGTACATCCAACGAGGCTAAGACAAGGGTTCTTGCAGACGTTTAGGAAAAATTTGAGGAGGGAAAGTGCTGCACATGTGAGAGCACACACGGCGCTGAAAGATCGGAAATGTGTTCTGGCCGATTGAGGTGTTGTGCGTATCAGATTCGGCTGTACGAATACTGAGGTTGTCGGTGCGATCCCTGGATGTTGCGCTTGTCTGGCGGAGCTCTGCGCCGCAATAGGTACCAAAGCTGAAAGACGTGGAGGAGAAATCGAACCTTGACGTGTTTATCCAAAAAAACGGTGTAATTTCCTTCCCCTATTATCGCTCTGGGTCCGGGATCCTATGGAATAAACAGTGAGCATATTGGTAAGTGTTTTTNGAAGTAATCACCTGAACATTCCGATCTTCGTCTTTCTCTGACCAAACTAAAGATGAATCGGGCACAACAAAATGAGAGGGACTAAGTTCTCTCTTAACCCTGATTACATTCGGATGTTTCGATGGACTAGGAGAGGATGACAGCATGGCGGAGTGAATACAAGAGTAAAATGAGGAACTTGCCTAAGTATTGACTTCGGTGTCCACATTATGTAAGCCAGCAACTTCAGCCGGGCCTCCTGGAATTTCGTGAGGTGGATGATACTGTAAAGCAGCGGAAGCAACTCTACGTATGCGCAAGATCTCGCGATTACCGCACTAGTACTTGAGGCAGTGAGAACAGGTGAGAACCTGCGGCGCTGTGTCTGGAACCTCGGTATGAGATCGCCCGGCTAGATTTGCGTGAACCCGAAATTTCCTGTAGCCTATCATTATGAGTTATCTGTAAAGCCCTGATCATAGGGCCCTCCTCTCCACCTATAATAGAACTAGAATACTATGAGACATTGCTCAAATCAATGTCTCTTCCCGTGTCTTTCCCGGTCTGGAGAAGAAGTCCTGCTCGCCAGCCTACAGATCAAATCAGATTCCCTGAACCCGAACTAGCAGAACATTCAGCATATGGAAACGCACCATCGGCTTTTCATGTGACGCCTGCTGCACCTATCATCAGGCATGAAAATTCTCAAAGAGATCCGAAATTAAAGCAAATTTCGAACTCTCGCTTTATCAGCAAACGTTGTAGTCGATCTATTCGTTGGTATGCCATGAACATCTGAATCTAGCATAGCGCGCCCTTTAAACTCGACGTGGTGTTGCTTCCAGGATTTTATGGACGCTGATTCAGACACTCGCCAGTACCCTACTAATCTACTTTATTGGCCTCTTTGGTCTTGCCTTGCGCGAAGATCTAAAAGAACGGTGGAGAAGAGATGACCGAGGTGTGGCCACTACTCAGTCGTTTCACCGTTATCTGACGACCATATAGAGAGGGATACAACAAAGCTACTGTGCGAAAATGACTGGAGACGGAATTGCCAAGAGTTCCGCCCTGCCCTAGTCGAAGATTGTGAGAGGTGGAGATCGTGTGCTGATGGTCACTTCAACATCTTGGAAGGAAGATTGACGACATTTGTTGTGCTGATTGCAGAGACAGTGAATGCATTTGCAGATATTTTGTCTTGGAAGGTACCTCGATTGACTTAAGAGAAAACCTTCTGATTCAACACTGGAATTATTGCAGGCATCTCTTCTACTGGCATTTCTGATCACTATGGCCACTATGGTTCAATCGCGTTACAAGAGGGCAGAAGTTATAGGACAAGCAAAAATGCATCCTAATGTATGAATGTATCTATCGTGATATTGCGAACAAGCCCTAGTCATCTACCTTTGTACTCCAGACAAAAGTTACGTATCTTTGTGCCACATCCGTGCTTGTTTAGCAATAGGGGCCTCAGAATGCTCATTTCTAGTAACTGTTTCTGGAGAGCCCAGTCAAGCGAGAAGTTGGAGAAGATACTTTTGCACCAGACGATCCCCCNAGTCTCTGTCTCTCCAAATTTAATTCCCTAGTATCCAGCTCCAGGAGCAAGAAAGAGAGCTCCAGTTCACCCGTATAGCGTATGCTTCGTACCGTCAGATAGTGCGCTCCATTTAGCGCGTACTTTTCAATGACGAAAGAGAAAGGGGTCGGCCTTCAATACCAGTTACTCACGGCCTAGCATGCTAATCGCCAATCTCAATTGGGTATGTATACGAGCGCCTACTTCACGGTGGGATGAGGATAGGATAGGATATATTTACTACGAATTATACACTTCGATCAATCTAACTCGTTCTTCTTCCGAAATATCCCTAAGTTCTCCCATGTGAATAGTTAGGTTTAAGAATCGTTCGCGCATTTCCCTTGTTAGCAGCCTGCGTCTTTTGTGTTTTCCTTGGCCAGCTCGACTCTTGGTCCACCACCAGGACAAGTTACTTTCACTACAAACGGTTGTGTTGGTGAAGCATAGAAAACAACTCTGACAAAGTGTTCTTACATGACTGCGAGGAGGATATTGGTCGTCAAAAACTTGAGAGCTACAGCAAAATAACATTCAACGTACGAGGAATCTTAGAGGACAGACACAGTCACAGATGTCAGGACGGTGAATGCGGACAGATAGAACAGAATCTAACTTTGCCTTGCATGAACCTTGGTGAAGTCGGTGAGATTGGAAAAAGATTACAGGAAACAAGCTACCTTGAGATAGTGAACAGCCTTTGTCTCCCATCGACATAGGTCAATCGCGATGACTGCGTGTCTCGAGCTGGTTGACCTTTAGATCTATTCCTTTAGCTTGGAACTTTGACCTACCGAAAACCACACTTCCAGCCGGAAAATTCCTGTAAATCGTGTTGATATATCTCATTTGTTTCGTTCGGTCCCACCAGATATCTGAGATTTCATCAATTCTTACCACAATTCTCAATATTCTTGACATACCGCGAGTCCAAGATGAGATNGGTTACGCCCCCGTCTGCCAGCGTCTGTAGGCATTCTCTGATGGAGCAAAAAGTGGTACTCGAATCCACCTGATAGATAGGGCCACTGTATAGGATAACGCTCCCATCTCCGGCTTCAGAGTTATCATTTTCTTCGAGCACGGCATCAACAGGGAGGACGGTGGTGGACATGGTAGTAGGAGCTCTGAGCAGTAGAAGTTTTAGACATCCAATCTTACTAGCGTGCTTTAAAGGATTGGCCACATAATGGGGTGTCGCTTTTAGACAGTCCACAATCAGAAACGAAAGAATCGCAGAGTAAATCAGAGAGAGAGATTCGAAGAATACGTTCATCAAAGCGCCATAACTGTCGATGGTGGACAGACCCGAAGTATTTCGATGAGAATCCAGGTGTGGACAGACCCCGAGTGTTTGGACAGACCCCGAGTGCTTGGACAGACCCCGAGTGCTTGCACCGAATTTTTGAAGTATTGGCCAGACCCCGAGTATTTGTGTTTGCTAGACAGGCCCGAGTATGTGGACCTGAGAGTCAGATTCATCTTGATGACTCCGAAGGTGCAGTTTTTGTCAATGGAAACCATATACTGCAGACGGATTCGGTGTGGGCGATTTACGCCTTATATACTGCTATCTTCGAACATCCTGAGAAATTTTCCTTATTTCCATTCGCAGTACCGTCTCTCCGATGTCTCCTATAGCCTCTACACCTTCTATGGCAGAGTTCCCTACCGTGACACCTCAGCTGCTTGTGAAGTCGATCAATAATACTAATTCGACTAGGCCGAACTTGGTATCACCCATCGATAATGGAGGCAACTCAGAAGGACTGCAAAAATTCATTTCTGAACTCTTCGAGGACGACACAGCATCTCGTTCTGGTATCTCTCTTTCTGGGATACACAACGATCCTCTGTATGTTGCCTACACATTCATATTCTTCGTTTTATATTCCTCACTGCATGGCGGATAAAGCCCTCCTGTAGGTGTCCTGTCCCCTTTTACCTCCAGCACCAGAACCGTGAGCGGACCAACCACTCATAACGCTCAACCCAATAACCCGGGTGATACTCAGACAGTGAACTGCGGCGACCAGCTCGAGAATAAAACTCTCCGCCGCCTAGGAATGTGTGGACCTCCACTTCGAACAGAGGCTACCGAACATTTCCATAGTCGTATCAATTTCAATATTGCACGTATCGCTTCGGCACTGGAGCACCACGACATAAGGACAGACTTAATCTCAACGCAAATGTCCGAACTCTGTGGTGTTGTCAGTCAGCTAAAAGAGTCTATTTCCAAACAGAGTGTTACTGGTGTCTCTGCTGCTCCAGATCTTATTCCCTCTTCGTCTCTTAAAGATGCTCCCTGTATGCATGTCTTCTGTCCTGATTATTTGATCTCTTCTCACGTCGGTTTTCAGTGACAATCGTTAATGACCGCAACACTATCAGGAATCCCACTGATGTTTTAACGCCTGTTCGTCCGTTTATCGACACGTTCCAACCTACCTCCCAACTATACTTTACCCCCTTGCCTGCTCCGCTACCGTCCTTCCCAATCTACATTTCGCCCATCCCTGTTCCTCTGGCTGCATCAGGTCACGGAGTTATCGATGTCGATGCTAGCGCTCATCCTCATCAAGACCCTCATTGCTTCCATACAACATCGCATCGCCCCTCTAAACGTTCCAGAGTTGACTCCTCTGGAGGTGCCGCTTCTGTTGATGTCTTTTTTGGTGGCATAAAGGCTCAATCTGGGGATCCGGTCACCATCGCTAGGGCTGCTGTAATGAGCATTCAACCCCTTACAGCCGACTGTGTCACCACAGCTTGGCGTCCTCAAGGCCAACCACAATGCCTTGTTATTCGCTTTAGAGACATCTATAGTGCCAAGTTTTTCGTTATGTCTATCAACACCAGCCCGCAACCCGAAGGCTTTGTCGGTCTCTACGCGAGTAATATGAGGACAAAATCTGCTTTCCCTCCTCCTGCAAATGTTGACGGAGGAATTCGTCTACCTCTTGATATCGCCACCTTCTGTGAAACTCCCAGCGACAGTGGGAGTAGTGACTCTACCGTATTCGCCAATTCTGGGGGTACGTGGTGAAAGTCGCCGCTGATTGATTGTGTCGCCTGTATGAAATGTACGAGTTACTACCTAGACTAACATCTTCCACTCGCCTGATGTTTCTACCTTTCTCAAGGACAACAATATTTCTAACCTCATATCTTTCTAATTCTCAGATGGATCTCCACTGTTGAAACGACCTCTTGTCTCCTTCCAAAAGGCACGATCGACCATTGCATAAAATCTTAATCACCATTTTATGCATTCTTGTTTTGGTTAGACGGATATATTCTCCTTTTACATACGTGAACCCTGTGGTACTAGCTACTATTTCCTCAAAGTGTACAACTTGTAGCATGGTCGTTACCGCGGTTTTGCTGCATGATGACCGGGGTTCTATCGGAACCAGCAGTGCACCTCTAAATATAGTTGGCTTAACCCTACTGGGCATGCATGTTGTGGCGGCCTGTAATTATAATAATTTTTTGGTGGATGATAAATATATATTACTCGATGGATTTGAGCCATAACAAAGGAAATTTGTCAGGTGAGCGTGTCATTCAGCCACGTGTGAAGGAGACTACATATATACAAAGATTACCTACATGTGATAACTCGGGGCGCCATGACGCAAGCTTTCCGTTTTAGGCAATATTTAAGAAGATCGTCAGAAGCATCAAGCCATCAACTCGTGTGTCGATCAGGTCCGACCCAAACCCCACACCTCCGAGACAAGACAGTTTCAATCCCTCTTTCTTTCTCTCCCATCGTCTCTCCACGCTTCTCCATATCCATACACGCATAGCAATGATTTTCAAACGTATTTTCTCTAAATGTATTTTGGAAACTCCGCTCAGTACTGTTCTTAGATCCCAGTCAACCAACACCCTTAATTCGCACGAAAGCGATATACCGATTCAAGCCTGAAATTATGCGAAGACCTATCAGAGAAGAAATTTCCGATTTTCTTGAATCAGGCTCCGGGGCCATTGAAGCTCTCCGGTTCGGCGGGGATGCATTCTACGTCGAAAAGGTTAGAACCTCTTTTTTGTTATCTCAAGGTACTAAAGTCCTACATTAGTCCATATTTCTACACTTTTTTTATATAAGGAAACATAAGCCACTCGTATACACCTCTATAGAAGACAAGAAACTTGTTATCGGGGAAATGGACAACGTCGGTCACCTTTCCATCCCTACAACGAATGCCCTCGGAGGTGATCGCCCCCTTCCTCCGATGTGCTCTTCCTGCGAGGAGGTTATCTCACTGCCATACACATGCGGAAGGTGCGTTAGAGTTGATTTAGCAATCATCCATCACCACTCATACCCTGTTTCCAAGTTCGTCACTTGTCTGTGATACATCGTTTTGCCACAAGTGTTTTCTGCGCAAATTAACTTCCGATGCACCAAGGTGCCCGGGATGTCATTCAAAACTACTGCACCCGCCTATCTTCAATCTATATGCCCGTCGCCAAGTTGTCAGTCTTTGGTCGATTATTCAAAATACTCCCATCAAGGAATTCGATTTAGCTGTGGTTGCCCGTCACATGAAGTCGTTGTACGATTACAGCTGCCAATCCTCGGATTATCACCTCCAGTACCCCTTATATTCTCTCGTCAAACGATATCCACACTCGCAACTCTACGTGCAGACGCTTATGCTTTCCCGTCAGCGCGAGATCGACGCGACAGAAAACCTCTTCCAAAACCTGGCCGAATTCGAGAACCGGATCAGAGAAGATATAGAGGACGAGGAGGGCGATCGCGAACATGAACAGACGGAGGACGAGGACGAGCCTGGAGAGGTATACCAACGTGAGGAGTCGAACTAGGTAAAAATTTCCTGAGGGGTCAGAACCAAGAAACGACGGGATTGGGGCTACATTTGATATTATCAGTGAATAAATCGCACACTCAACCTACCCAATAAATACTATGTGGTTGGAGCTTCACTAGCATGGGTCTTGTTTACGTGGATGGATCAGGACACTGTATTCCACGATATGTGTTCAAGCACAAGAACGAGCACAATATAGAGCACAACATATTGTTGATCTTCAAAAATTTCTGCTACCTTCGAGGCTCTCTGTTCATTATCCGCGTTCGTATTTGCAATTGCTGCTCGTAGCTACATAATCTGTGCAAGGATTCTGACGCGACTAGCAAGTTGTCCAAGAATAATGATGGCAGACTACTTCCCCGGGAGAATGGGTTACCATACAACATTTGAGAGGCTCAGAAGTCGCTCGGTGTGCTCGTGTTCTCCAGAAGTCCACCTAGGCAACTCGCGGGGTGTTGGTGTTGTGTTACTGGCATGGATTATGAACGTGGTGTATGTTCATGTCACTTACATCCACTTAGCGCGTTGAGATACGACGGAATTTGTTGTCGAAGCTTACTCCAGATATTGCATCCAGCGATTTGGGCCAGTGCTTCAAGNCATGTCGTATCCCCTATGGCACCGCACCGACGTACACTTCCACTAGGAGTTGGCGTCATTTTCCGCCAGGCTGCTGCTCCCTAGGACGCGCAGATGTGGAAGTCACCTTGAAGAAAATGAGATGAGAAGGGATGTCCACGAATTCAGTTGATTAACATCTTTCAGATAGCAATTGATGGAAGTCTGCATATCCTGAACGATGCTCTAAAGGCTGAACGCGTAAAGAGAGAAGATTAAAGCAAAGAGGTCGAGGAGAGTATGCGCGAGGAGTGGAAGAGGGAGAGGAGGAAGGTGAGAGAGAAAACATCCGGGTCTACCGAAGCTGAGGACTATGCGTCAAAATCGGTGCTTTTAAAGCCACTGAGCTCAGGATATAAGCCTTTCTGTCCCCGTTCTCCTTTTAAGACCAAAACCGGCGACTTGCGACACTGAAGAGCGCATTTCAATGCAAGTACAACATAAGGGAATAAACACTGCTCCGTGTCGTGATGACCACCTACAACGTGCGTTTCGGAAGGAGGTCCCCACCCAGAACCGTGTAGAACAGGAACCAGACCACATTCGAAGCTGTCCAACAGTAGCGCAAGGAGACCGCGAAGACGGTATATTTCAAAAAACTTGAGACAATGACGGTAGTGTGATAACTATGAGAAGGGTAAGCAGAGCCTGCTAAACGGAAGGGTGGAAGGATGACCAGTCCTTTTGGGTCTCCTCTCATCCTCCTGTTTCGAGTCCTGATTTATCAGGCTCGACTGTACCTTGGGATTTTTTCACCAACGCTCATTCTGAACCATCACTTTCGTGGGAATTGCCTTCTTCATTTGGCTCCAGTGCAAGTGATGACGTGGCAGCCAACTCAATACTGCGA
>LBLO01000948.1:0-13606 GCA_004354395.1 Chondrostereum purpureum | reverse complement strand
GAGGGAGTCGAACTCAGCGTCGTCGAGATAAATGGAATGACAAAGTAAAGGGGATGGCATTTTCTTGGCGCATAGGGTATCTAATAAATCGTACACACTACATATAGATCAGAAGGGAGTCGAACTCAGCGTCGTCGAGCCATGCAGAGGGCGGTGGCATTCTCGTTCGGAGATGTAGTATCTAAATTGCACATTATAATTGGCCTCGTTGTGGTTGGACTCGCAGTGGGAGGAGGGACTGGACCCCATTTCCCGGACGTNCGAATCTGGACTCAGAAATATTCCGGGCTCGGGGACGCAACCCGCCCTGGGCGCAATGTCTCTCAAAGCCCTCGAGGAGGTGACGCATCGCAGCGATATGCCATGTTCCTTGAGAGGCGGTGTCTTGTTCTCCAATTCTGACACATCTTTACGCGAGCGTTGGCCTCTAGTCTCAATGCCCTCAGGGCTGTTGTCTATGCTCTTGTTAGCCTTCTGTCTCGCGACCACGCTGGTTTGATCCTGTTTCCCGGACGCCGGAATATGCTGCCAAAAAAAAATGCCTACGAAACAAAAGCTATGGGTTAGTAAGTCACGCGAGAGATAAGCAAGACTTACCCACAACACGACTCGTTCGAAGCACAATACATAGTTATATACATGGTAATAGCAACGACCCTTTGCCTCCAACCCYAGCCTTCCCTTATGTGCCCGCGAATATGTTGCCCAGTGTGGAGAGCTGCAAGGTAAATCAGTTATTGGCACGTAACGCACACGGGTATACTTATACATACCTAGATGTCGGCTTTCAATCGCTTTCCTTGACACGTTTCCCGGACGTCCAAATATGGACTCAGAAAGGGATCGGCCAAACAAGCATGTTGGTATATGCAACACGCCGTTCGCGACGAGCTTATGGTCGTTTTCGTGCTATGCACGGTTTAAGTATGGCTAATGTAATAAAACGGTCAGACGTGAATAAAGAGAATCCGAAAGAGAAAAAAACATACCTTCGCGTCATATGCGGGGTTTCAAAGTCGTAGGATATCTACGATACCCTTGCGTACATCCGAGGGTGGGCTAGCGAGGTGCCACGTCGGGAGGTATGTTGTAAGTTGATCGTGGTCTTGTGCTCGAATGGGAATACGAGTAGCGGATTAGCATTGCCCACACGTCGACGAAAGCACCAAGGTAATGTTACCGACGGATTCGAGACGATGTGGTCGGGGTGCTGAAATGGCTGGGGGAATACACGAGCAGGAATGTCTCGAAGATGCGTGGCACGTTGGCGAGGGATGGGGTAATGCCGTCCACGAGCTTGATATCGTGTGAGTGTATAGATTAGTTACGTAGAACGAGTCCCGAATACTATACGTACGCACCTAGCTCGAAATCCCTTCCTACGATCACTCCTCTTGATTCCTATGCTTATATTTTTGTGCGACAAAACGGTAGAGCTGGAAAGCGAATTCTACTACGTTAGTGTACGTAGAGACCTAGTTATTATATTTGCTTACCTAGTCGAGGTGTCTCGTTGTCGGCGTAGGGAGATTGGGCGTGGGTGTGGCCGTAAACATTTTCGGGTGTCAACTTCGGCGGCTTGTGTTAGGAGAAAATAACTAAGGGTGCGAGTATATGTGTCAGTTCAATCGAAGGACAACTGAAAAAATTAACATACACACCTAGTTTCCTGTCTCATTGAACGTCCCGGTCCTCTCCAATATTGTATTGTACGCGAGAATACAAGTGCTGTAAAGGTAAAACAAGTATATTAGCAATAGCAGATCATCCGTGTAGTCGTTACTTACCGATTTCGAACAACCTTCGTCGGTCATCGTAGCGAGATACCTGCCAGCAAATCAGTAATTTGTGTCGCGACTCAGAAACAAATGACTAACCTTTAATCCGATTATCGCATCAATACCTTGAGAGGAACAGGATTTAGGGTCGAATGTGCACTGGCGAGGAGACGCCAAGCACGGTGGTGGTGGTGGTAGTGGACAGAAAATATAGATGTGCCAAACCTGGGTCCACACGGATGATGTGGCGCCTGACTGCATGGCGCGTCGTCAATGGAATGCGATCTACGGTAGATATAGGGAAGGGGATCATTAGAGTAGTCAGTAAATATGAACAGGATCGTAAAGTATCACTAGAGAACTTACCTCGGAGTAAGGAAATTGTACGGAAAGCATAATGGTGGTACAAGGAAGGATGGTGGGATGGCGAAGACAATGAAAACAATATCGGAGAGCGGAGGGGAACGTACAAATCACGTGAAGGAATAACAGCTGATAGTAAGCGAGCAGAGGAAAGACAGGGGAAGGCAGAGAAAGGGGAGGAATGAGGAGATACTGGAAATGCACCAATCCTCCTCCACCTTTATACACAGAAACCGTGGGGATAACGGCTTCAGCAGCGAACCCTGCACACATTACCCGACGCTTCTGTTAGTAATATGCCAGTCTTCCGTGCGCAAGGCTCATCTCTTTCCGGGAAATGAAAGGAGGAGCATTCCAGGGAAGGCTCCTCAAACGTACCGTAACAAGAGAGATGGGGGCCGTCAGCTTGGCAGAACAAGTTTAGAATGATTGTAATACCATGGGACACATGTCCCCCCCATAGGTATGTGTTCCTAAATACAACAAAACGGTCGAATTCAGTAGATGTGGCACTTTAAGCAGAATCAAGCTCACCCCTGTCGCCGTCGTAATTCCAAGGATACAGTCTATCGGATATAATCAGTATTAGCATTGGTAAGACACAAATAACCCTGCGAAGGCATCTAGCTACACGTAGCACGGAAAAGGCAAGATTCACTTTGCACAGATTCTCACCCTTTCCCAACTAGCTCTCAAATTCCGTTCGCAACACTTCAGGGATCAATAATTTGGACAGAATAGTCTATAGTGAATAGAATTCACATGTAATAGAGTAGCTCAACCCAAGTCGAAGGAATAATCAATAGTTTCAATATTTACATTAGGATCTAGTCAACGCAGTAAATTTTGATCAGAGATTTACCTTGAAAGAAGTGCAGTGGAATGCACCCTTATACAGCTTCAAGTGTTCTAGACTTTAGATGGTGTTATATGAGCAATTGGATTCTAACTGTTGTTTCGTGCTTTGTTCATTCACACAGACTCAAATCCTAATTGAGATTGCAGACGTGTACCTGATGATTATCTATGCTTTTGGTCTGGAGATCTCGCGCAACAGAGAAAGACGCAAAAACAACAGCCGACCGGGAGCTGCAGACCAAAGAGGGAGGATTTCGAACAAAATTCCATAGTCGAGATGGATAGAATTGAGATTGTTGAGGCTACCGAGAGTGTACTGTTGACGCATTTCCAGTCACTGTTGTGGTCGGGATCAAGGATGTCGGTTGGTACAGAGTTCCGACTTTGGCTTACCTCTGATTGCCATCATTGCCATCTACGACAACGTCGAGAGATGTCTTGCAGCTCACCCTCACCCTCGAAAATCCCAGAAAAATTAAATTGACTAGAGTAGCATTGACAGATGCCATCTATGAGAAAAGTGGAACATATATGTATTTGGATCAAATCCATTACCATGAACATTATTCCATAACTTCAGTCTCAACTCAAGAGCAGTACTTACTAGTCTTGGGGATGGCGAACTACAGTGGGTATTATTCTCTCCTAATTGAATTGACAGGAAGGGTACCGGCACCTGTGCCTGGCTTCCCTCGGCTCGATTAAAGTGGGAGCCACACCACCTGTGGCGGCACTGACCCGGGACTTGTGAGTAATCAGCGAAATGGTTCGATTGGAAGTAAAGTAATATAGGAAGAAATACCCAATGCCCGTGACAGGGTATTAGGCATTCCTTCCTAATTTACTTTACTTTACTTATTACTCACTATGTGATCTATCGGAGGGCTCAACAGGATCCAGAATGAAAGAAAACTTGGTTATACTACTCTAGGTATGTATCGTATGATTTCTCTGTCCCAAGGAATGTACGTATTAGCCTGGATTCTCTAAAATTGTATGGAGCCACTTGCATTTTAGAACAATTTCGGCAGAAAGGAGCTGCGGCTTGACATAGCCGGCCTCAATGTGAGTGCAGATCCCTATTTTTCCACAATGCGGAGCTTGAATGTAAGCTGTAGAGCGAAGATGTTAAGTACTGTTGGTCCCAAAGTGATCTGTTCAAGAATTTACCTTTTCCCCTCCCAAAATGCTGCCAATTTGGTGCCCCAGCCTTTATCCTCGACTATTGGCTTGGAGTGTTGCTTATTGAAGGCAGAAACATCCCTTGTCATCGGGGGATCAATGTTGAGTCGAAGATGTGCGGCGCCACATTGTTATCAGCGATGACCCGAAGTGTGCATTAGGTGAGTCATCACACTTCCGGCTTGCTCTGAACTTCCACCTAACACGTCGACAACAGGATTTACGACTGCAAACACCCTCGAGAACGGTTGGAGAAGTAGGGAAACAATGTAAGTATTGGCTTCTGCTGTTAATTCCCTCGAACTGGCGCTTATTCATTGATTACTTCTTAGGCGCCCAAACTCACACATCCACTCCTTCCGACTCGGTCCCTATTCCCCCAGCTCACACCACGACTACAACGACTTTTCACTCGAATATCTATATTAATCGACCGCTGGAATCACCCCTCGGATACTCTCATAGACTGTGGGTAATGTTTGAGGTGCGCAAGATTTGTATTTGCCATCTTTTCTCCTCGACTAATGCATCTATTTCCCCATAGACGTCCTCTAATACTGCAAATTACCATCCTTCGGGCATCGATTAGCACTCCATGTATACCGTTAGCCCCGCATCCCATCGGTAAGATCAAAAACTCGCGCCCTCGATTCACTTTTACTTATTATTTCCAAGAGCACTATCTTCGGAAATAAAGCCTGAATCATATCCCCGCTGCTGGCCAACAATACACGACTACAACACCGACGTTTTTAGCTCAGGTACGTGTCGTTATGTGTATATATCATTTGAATGCTTACTTGCTTACAGGATTTGTATTCGACTACATATTTCGCGATCCGGGAAACACCCCTCGAAGCCAAGTTGATATTCGGGCTTCCGGGAAACACTCCATCCCGCTGGCGTCGACTCAAGATCTGGGCTTCCAGGAAATGTATTTAGCAAAAGAAATCCGACTTGATATTTGGGCTTCCGGAAAAGACTACGCGCGGGAGGAGGATCGCGGGCGTCTGGTAAGTCTTACAATTGCTGCCAATGATTTCGGCGCTAGAACTGATATTTCTTGCAGCCCTTTTTTGAACTCGATATTCGGGTGTCCGGGAAACGTGTCGTGCTAATGTCTCGTAAGTATCGTTGTTCATGATTGCGAGAGTCCTCCCCGCTGACCTTTGACTTTTCTTCTAGCCGTTTTCGACTTGATATTCGGGCGTCCGGGAAACGTTTCCAAGGAGATGCACTTGTGATCAGGGTGAGTCTGCTAGTGCTCGTACTCAGTGGTGGTGGTGTTACTGACACTTTCATTATAGGTATTTTTTCTTACTCGATATTTTGACGTCCGGGGAACGCGACTAYGGCACCAACGGTTTGTGTTCGCCAGGTCCGTGTCTTGATGCACGCACTCTCGATTTTATTGCTTACCCTCCGACAGAATTCTATCCTACCGCCTCTACATGACACAGGCTGCCCATAAATTCCGACTTGATATTTGAGCTTCCGGGAAACACGACAACATCACCTTCACCCTCGCACAACACTTGTGTTCGAAATCTAACTGTATATCTGTGCTTCCCCCAAACACGTCCTTCACCGGCGTTGACTTGAGATGCAGGCTTCTGGGAACAGTAAGTGTTTTTGCTTGTTTATGTACTTGCATCGTCAGTTCTGATTTACTACCCCAGCCTTTCGACTTGATATTCGAACGTCCGGAAAATGGGGTATTGCTCGTAAGTAATATCTCGTGTTGATGTGGGTGCGAGCGAGTTTCTGACTTTCTGCACSCAGGATTTATTTCAACTTTAGATTCGGATGTCTGGCGAACATGTTGCGGAGGAGAATGTGTGGGTGTATTACTCCTTTTGTTTTGAAGAGTACTTGTGCTAATGTGTTACTTGTTGACTAGTTGACCCACGGCATACAGAAAGGAGCTATCACGAAGATATAAGCAAGGTACCTTCAAGATAATATGTATGTACGAGAGAAAAGTAAGTGATTGATGTTGAAGTAAGTAAATGCTACTCTATGTGACAGGTCATTACTGACTTGGTGCAATACTGACCTAGATAGATGGAGGCGAATTGTCGGTCGTCTATGACCTCTAGTAGCCTGACAACTTGAGGATGTCGGCATTTCTTCATGATAGCAATCTCTTTTAGGATCGCTCTTTCTTCGTCGTATATTTTGTCGACTGCTGGAGGTATGTCTGGAGTGTTTGGGATGTGACGAGCGCGTGCTCTTAACATTCTGTACTTTCTTGCAGTCTCATCGTCGCGTTGTAATATTTTAATGGCCTGGTACAAAAGTAAACTGAATGAATACTATAAGAATCTGCAATGGTGACTTACAAGGGTAGTATCAGGATCGTCTGCTGTGTGACACTTTCTAATGACACCGTGTTTTCCTTTCCCTATGTGATCTGTGATAATGTATTGGTTGATAATAAAGTTCCCTTCATCTTCTGAAGGGCTGTCATAATCGTTGTCCGGGTCGTCTTCTGCCATCCGTATTCGGTTTGTAGTGACTACGCCAGCCCAGGCTTCTGTGGTACTGGTGCTTGATTCTGAGCTTGCGTCGTCGTCGTCGTTGTGCACGATGGGCAAAGCAGAGGTCGTCGCCGCCGTAGACATTGAGCACGCATCCGACAGTGTACCTTGTCGTCGTCTAAAGTCAAGAGAGGTCCGGCTCAATGACCGCATTCAAATACCACGGGAAGATCCATCAACGCCCGATTTCCCTTTCTGATCATATTCCGGACCCCAAACACCCCAATTTACGATATTTATATTTGTATTTGTATTTCTGTTTTTCCTTCCCACTCCGGTCCTAGTCACGACATGATACAAGTCTTCGGCTTCCTCTCACAGACACACTTCTCTTCGTCTTTAACGTCCTTCATCACCTGTAAAATAGAGCTCAGCCAATGATGATTTTGAGGGGAAATTGCCTCTGAATCTTGAAGTCTTTCTCGGAACCCATGGAACCGGTAGGGCACTATGCCTTAACATTCTCTGATCTTGAGATTCGAGGTACAGACTCGCCCAGGCTTTTCACTAGTGTACTTACAGACTCAATGTGCAAACCGCATCCCTGGGAGTGGCAAAACGTTAGAAAGGCCGCAGTGCAGGAAACTAAGCGATGGAGGATTGGTCCCACAAGTTGCCATATACAGAGAGAAGAACCTCGCATTATATTATCGGCGGATCACTCGTGGAACGGCGGANGGGTCTCTAAAATCCCATTCCTCTGGGGACAAAGAGCTGGGAACACTCACAGCCTAGGTCGTCTTGCCACATTCACCACACTTGACTTTGCGACAAGCTGTGAAAGGTACAGTCTGGATTTCTTGCATATCGCTTCTGTGGGTTAACCCTCTTTTAGCTCAAGCACCGGAGAAGACGTAGTATAGGTTGCTCTCTCACCAATTGAGTCGTGGAATTTATCCAGAAAGGGTAGCAGAAAGGGTGGAGAAATCAGAATCAGATAGTTGATGTAGTGTTTGGCATGAGACGAACGAGCTCCTTTTAATAAAGCCCTCCTGCACGTGAAGTGCTCAGTAAAGAGCTCAAAGGAATTCGGAATATAGCGTTCTCCTCAGTGATACACCTGAACGAGGTTGCGTCGGGAGAAAAGAGGATAGTACAGCCAGACCACGGATATACTTACCGTTTTTTCTGTCGGGAATACGGACGAAGTCCCTCAGAAAACCGCGTGGCGCACGCTGTGGCGCAACCTTGGTTCCATCATGATTCTCAACTTTCGGAAGTGCGGAAAACTTCCCAAGTATTCTTGTTTTAATTTTGAATGTGAAGTAGATCCCCACATCGTGTTTCGGATTTCTCCCCTTATATGGCCATTGCAGCCCAAAGATGCTACTCCCGAAACCGTGGAGCACCTGCTTTAAAGTTCGTAGCCCCGGTGTGCGCAGATCGGCCAAGGTTTATAATCCTGGAGAAAATAAGCCGATAGTAGACTTCTACTGCGGTAAACATATAGAGCAATAATATTCGTTGCAGAGTATGAGCTCAGGGTGGCGTTCACGCTGACACCGAAATATTTCGCAGACTGGTACTGTACGACCCACCGCCACGTAGGAATCAGACTAAAGTGTAACATCTGATTGGTGTATACGCCCAGGAAACGTGAAATTAAATCCGCTATATACAACAGGAACTGACATGGCGACATGGCACTTATTCTACACCTCTCCTCGCAGTTCCAAGACCACCTTCCTAATTCTTAAGACTGCCTCCTCGACTAGGTCATCTGGGGTATTGCTGAAAGACGCTCTCACGTATGCCGTTTTGCGTCCATTAGGTAAGAAGACAGTCCCTGGCAGGGCAAGTACACCATTTTCGTACGCTTTCGTCCTGATAACAGACTCCGAATCTCCTTCCTCAGAGGAATCGGCCGTCAGGAGAAGCTTGAACCTACACCCCGATACCGTGAGTAGCCATAGACAGGTCCAAATCTGGTTCCGAAGCTTACCAGAAAAACATGCCGGCTTCAGGTGTGCTCCATTCTGCCAAACCTTTCAAATGCTTGTTCAAAGCATGCTCAAAAATATCACGTTTCTCTCTGTAGAACGAAGATACTGCCTCGGTATGCGTGCGCAGCCCCTCGTATCCCCAACCCTCCAATAGAGTGTGGACAATCACTTGGGCCAGAGACGAAGGTTGTAGGTTCGAGGTAGCGGTCTAGAGCGTGGTACAGAAGCATCAAAATCTAACAAAGTTCAAGGATACCGGGACGACTTGCATGACTATTCATAGCCTCCACCAGTTTTTCTGGCCCACTAACAAATCCGACTCGAATTCCCGCAGAGAGAACCTTGCTCAAGGAGTCAAAACGCAGAACTCGTCCGGCCTCAGATTCATCTTTCTCCAATGAGAAGTACGAAGGATACCTCGGGGATGTACCGTAGTATAGATAGAAGTAAGGATCATCTAGAGGAAATGCGTCAATAGAGCGCGTAGGCAGCAGATATAAAATATACCTTCTAAGATGATGAAGTCATGTTCCTTCGCGAGTTGGAGGACTTCTTTGCGGCGATCCAGTGTGGCGGTCATCCCCGTTGGGTTACATCCATACTATAAGAGCGGCTGGTGTTCAATTGGG
Source organism: Chondrostereum purpureum (assembly GCA_004354395.1). Taxonomy (NCBI): domain Eukaryota; kingdom Fungi; phylum Basidiomycota; class Agaricomycetes; order Agaricales; family Cyphellaceae; genus Chondrostereum; species Chondrostereum purpureum. Next base: position 4,313 of record LBLO01000948.1, on the reverse strand, counting down.
GTCTTTACTGTCGTAAAAAGAGACACAAACGGGAACGGTATACAAGACTTTGGGCTTCATCTTCCCAGCTGGCCAGCCTTCCAAGACAGTTCGAAGAGAGCTGGAAGAGATACCATGGGAATCCGTCTCGACCTCTATATAAAATTGATGATGTTGATCAGAACTTGCAGAAGGAAGGAGAGTGATGCACAGATACGTGCCAATTTGTTCGCAGTTAAGAGACTGGAACATAGGGATCACACCGCTTGAGAACGAGGTGTTAGAGTGGGAAAACATACAAATACGGAGAAACATACGCGTATACCGGCGATTCCACTAAAACAGGATCTCCTGGATTGACCATGGCAGTGACAGCCTGAAAAAATGCAGGCGCTTCTATCAGCAAAATGCAATAAAAACGGCGTGCCGAGGGTCCTAGAACACACCTTGTAAATAAGATCCTGGCTTCCTGATCCTATACTCAGCACCCATTTCCCATCTTTCCTTCTGCCGTGGCTGAAATCCTGTAGACCGTAGAGCCAATCCACTAGCTCAGGAAACCCAGATGTTGGGCCATATTGCAATCCCTGGGCAAGAGCAGAAGGGTCGACAGTGAAGTGGTCCTCTTGTCCGTGATTTATGGGTGATTTGGCACTGAAGTTTAACGATGTGAAGGGAAACGTCGATGGATTTGGTTTTCCAGCCAGGAGAGATATAACTCCTGGTTTGGCCTCTAGTGGGAAAAGACCTCTGACTATAATGGATAGGTGCCATCAGTCGATCACAAGCATGCACCCGTCCATTTAGAAACCATACTGGGACTGGGTTTTCGCTCTTTCGCGATATTAGACAAGAAGGAGTCGTAGTACGAGTGTGGAAGATACTTGAGCTCTGCAGCAGCTTCAGTCGTATTCACTTCTGTTGTAGGTTTCTCGGTAAGAACTTTGCCATCAGAGTGGGTGGTGCTATGGTCCAAGCCCTGATCGTATCACCAACGTAAGGATGCAGATCGACAATTGACCACCATCATCCAGACTTACTGGCATTTTGTTCAGAGTCAAGGCTTGTGTATATGGTGGTCAATAATATGAGGCACTTCTTTTAGCTATGCGCAGAACTTGACTCGATTCTTACGGCGTCGGCGAGTGAACCACTCCGAATTCGGATTTTCGGACAAGTACAAAATGTGGCGCAGGTACGTCTTGAAAAATCCCTCATGCGTACACGTCTTTCAAGGTATTTCTTGCATAATTGCAATCCAAAATATGACGGAGTTTTCTTACTCTTACCAACATCGGTTAGTAGTCGGGTCTTCCGACAAGAACAACTCGACGATCATACGGCCAGCGCTCTCACAAACTTGGAGGAGGGTCTTCGAGGTCCTCACCTCTTGTTTTGGGAATTGTTACACCCCTGGATGCGAAATCTCCGTGTTTCTCCACAGCTCGCTCTGGATCTTCATATGGACTGCCAGAAAGTATTCCGCCAGCCCTTTCGGTACCGGTGCCTTCAACTCCTCCTACTCCAACGCTTAGAGGACATCTACGCCACTACGGTAAACTCCCCCCTGTGGCGCAAGACTATCCTCGAGCTCCAAGCATGTCACTTAGCATAATTCTCCGTCTATCAAACTGCTCTTTTAAGACCTCCTCATATCATCGCCTCAGCTTTTGTATACTGGGGATGATCGACGTGCATCCCCGCATTCAGGGTCAATAGGCACACTCCAATAGAAGGCCAGGGAAAACCAACTAACATAATTTCACACCATGAGCGAGACGCTGCTCGAGAAATAATTCATCCTCGTATGTCCTCTTTCTGATCCGGCTTAAATTTGAGTGCGGCTCTTCAAATTCCCTTGCCATGTAGGTCGTAACCTGAACACCGAATTCCTCGAAACAACAGTGCGAGCGGATGCTCATTGTCCTTGCATCCGAGTAAATAACCCACGCCTGAGTTGATTCCGCGGATGCCTTTTGTTTTAAGCTATTTCTTCCCTGTATATTGGAACGTTCTTGAATCCTCTTTTTCCGTGCCCAAAACCAGTGAAAAACGTGTTTATTGACCTCAGAATGTGTGAGTCCGCTCTTTATGGAGCGTTACAGGAGACGTATCTGGTCTTCTATCCATACAATAATGTTGTGGAGCAAGCCTGATCAAAGAAGAGAGCTAACGCCTCACCGTAGAGTGGTAGCCCTGACTAGAGCCACAAGCCCATTTTGCTAGTTGAATCTCTTCATATTTTGCATCGTGCATAGGGGTAAAGCACCAACACCGTCATGCAAAGAAGTCTTTGCCCCAGATGTAGTAACCCGTTCGGTTCGCCCTCTTTCTGGGGTCCTTTCCTGGGATAAGTATGGTAAAGTGCATCCTAAAGGTTCCTAATTATCGGGTTATAGCTTTTTTCTCAGAAATCGGGATTTAGTGGGTCGCTCGGGAGATGCACTGATGATTGTGGCGCTAATTCATGATTTTAGGTGGGATTATAAAATCAATGGAGCCTGCTAGGGAGCACTACGACTCACATCGTTTATAGGTCTCTACCACAGTTTTGGGACTATATAGTCTAACAKAAATATATAATTTACGGGCCGGAGAGTCAGTCCTACTCAGTCGACATATCTTGTCTCATCCGTCATTCACAGCTTCCCTCTCGTTCCTCCATCCATTGAATCTATATCTTGAGCTTTGCAAATCTTGAAGTGTTGGATACTTTGTAGGTTTACACGGAGTGTATTTTCCTACGCGGAATAATAATGCTTGGACACTCGTGTAGCTGAAGAGGATCAATACGGTGTGTGGGCTACAGGCGTAACCAGGTACCTCCAAGTGCAAGGAAAGGTTATCTCTCTACAAATTCACTAGGGACTTCTCCAAAGATATGTCCGAGGCGGAATGCATGAGGCCGCATGTTACTGACTCGGATGGTGTCAGAATTCCATCTGGCKTCGTATCCAGAAACTTGGCTACAAAATTTAGACCTTCTATAGAATTCAACAATGTTCACGGCGGGCCGACGGAGGTTGGCAGGCGACGCGTAGTTTTTTTTAGTGCTCCCGCTCAGCCCGTGGGGACTTGTCAGAAACTGTCTGGTCATAGCCGGGGAAAGGAAAGGCCGAGGAAGGACTTCTTGCGTCCGTTACCACTTTTTTTCTTTTCACTCGGCAATTTGGTAGGGGAAAAAGTAGGTTCCAAGACACGGAGCGGAGGTCCTTATACGAAACCTAGGTTTGCGCACAATAATTATCACCAGGTCGTACTAGGTCGGGAGTTTCAGAGNCCTTACGCCTTAGCACCTTCACCAAATGTCTCCCCGTTGAATCTTGATTGGAATTTTCGAGCCACAAGTCCGTCCCAAGATATGGTTGGCCTGGAGTAATACCACACCGGTGGCTGGGGCTCGCTAATGTCTCTTGAGCACCTCACTGTCAAAGGGGCCCATATACCTTTCCGCACTGGACTCTGCGGTGGGAAGCACTCGCCTACGGTCCAGGGCTTTCAAAGTCTCTGTGGCGCTCAGAGAGGAAAAACCGCAGTGGGAAACAGACTGATGGACCTCCTTTCTCCTTCGCTTCATAACCTCTCGTTGTATCTCCCGTACATCCGATTCTGAGCGCCTGTTTGTTAATGCTTGTCTCTCTGCGATTCCACTACCCCATCCCCTCACCTAGAATCACCAAGGCACCCAAAATATCGTATCGCTGTGGGCTTTGTAGCGAACCCCTTCGCAATGGTACATAGGCACACCACCAAGGTCTTTAGCGAAGTGGAAAGCAGGGGAGTATCTCCGTCATTTAGCATCCAGATTCCACCTGGTCCTGTACCCCAGATGAAAGTGCAGATCATCATACTTGGAACCTCTTGCCAGCTTCCAGTGGAACACTTGGTTGGCATTAAACAACAATAACGGGCTGGTGAGAAATAGTCAGCTCACATTTCCATTTCTCCCATCTAAAAATCTATACACACCCTCGGAACTCGGGGCGGAGGTCAATGCAGCACATCATTCGCTGAAACCGTACTCACCGCCCGAGAACAGAGAGAAGTTGGAANGGCTTCTGTGATTTAAGGTTACCCACCGCCGAAGGATGTCTGGACCTGTACAAAACGGAGACCTCAAGAGTCTGAATCAGAGTCATCTAGGGGCATGGCGTTGCCGTTACAAGGGATCAACCACAGATAGGTCAGGTACCAGGTTATCGCGGTTTGGATTCTCCATTTCAGAGAGTGTTATATAACAGGCGGATCGTAGATGCCTATAAATCGTGACTGGGGGCTAACAGTGTCTTTCTGTTCCTTTCTACAGCAGAAAAGAAATTATAATCTATTGCAGA
>LBLO01000947.1:0-13611 GCA_004354395.1 Chondrostereum purpureum | reverse complement strand
CAACTCATTATAATGGTTTCTTAGACAACTTCCAATCTCGGTTTTACAGATGGTGTCACTGACGATACCGCCGCTCTTCAAGCTGTCTTCGACAAGGTCTGTTATATTCAATCTATCATCGAACTTAGCTATTGATACGCCTTCGTCACAGTACTGGGGCTGCCGCATTATTTATTTCGACGCCGGCAACTATATCGTCACGTCTACTTTGACGATCCCAGCAGGAACCCAAAGTGAGCGCAAATTTGATCTTGCTACCTCAGTATACATTCTGACCCCGGTCGTTATCCAGTGATCGGAGAGGCTTGGTCTATCATTGCAGGGAGAGGAAGCGCGTTCGAAGACGTCAACGCACCTCAAGTCGTCGTAAGAGTCGGTGCGCCAGGATCGACAGGAATCCTAGAAATCACGGATATCGTCTTTATGACCGTTGGATCGAGTGAGTTTTCCGTGTCCCGTCTGCAGGATGTTTATTGATCTAAATCTAATTTGTAGCTCCTGGGGCCGTATGGAGTCTCCTTTAATTTACTAAGCTTCTAAACTCTGACATGCTCTTTAGATCATTGTAGAATGGAATGTTCACGAACCGGCTGGGAACCAAGGTGGCGCCGGAATGTGGGATTCACATATCAGAACTGCCGGAGCTGCTGGGACAAATCTTGAAGCTTCCACATGCCCTTCTAGCGGGGCAGGTGGCTTCGATTCTTGCTACGCTGCTTTCCTGTCTCTTCATTTGACGTCTGGTTCATCGGCGTACCTCGAGGCTACATGGGTCTGGCTTGCTGACCATGATCTTGATGGGGACGGTGAATCTAGGATATCAGTGTACTCTGGAAGAGGCCTTCTCTCCGAATCTCAAGGACCGGTATGGCTCATTGGAACAGGATGTAGGTGTAACATTGCTATTTCTTGAGCTCGTCCTGTAACTCATCGCTTGAATCTTAGCGGAACATCATACATTATATCAGTATAGCCTGGTTGGGGCAGCAAATCATTACATGGGGCTAATCCAAACTGAAAGCGTGAGTCATGCAACTGTATACGTACCGTCAATTCAACGAGACTGAATACTACCACAGCCTTATTATCAACCCAGTCCCGCATGGCCCAATCCGTTCCCTCTCCAGACTAGATACAACGACCCTAATCCGACTAGCATAGGCTCAGCCTGGGCTCTTCATGTTGTCGAGTCGACCGACATCATCATCTTTGGTGCAGGACTCTACAGTTTCTTTGCCGTGAGTGGCTCTCCCGATAACTAGTTTCGGTACCCATCCTGACCACATCATCCGCAGAGCTACACCCAGGAATGTCTTGATACAAGAAACTGTCAGAACCAGATAGCGACGATCGATTCTGCCTCATCCGTGAGCATCTACAGTCTCTCCACTGTGGCCTCGACATTCCAACTCAGCCTCAACGAACGAGGCGTAATCAACCAAAGTGCGAATGTCAACGGCTTTGCATCRACGATAACGAGTTGGACGAGCTCATGAGTGGGAATTGTTGTTTCAAATGCACTATATCTCTAAATTATGTCTATGCTCATGGTGTTTGTACTTTAGAAAGAAGAAATCATAGTATTTGCTACCTGTTTCCTCTCCCTTTCTACCGTCTCTCTTGGAATGTTTGGCACCAACTTCACCACCAGAAGATCCTAGATTTCAGTTATAGTATTTGCATCTTGTATTGATAGGTTGTTATCATGATACATGCATTCTAAGTTAACGATATAGCAAATCGAGCGAGACAAGTGCGAGTGAAATACAAATACAGCAAATAACCAGATTACTCTTCATAAACTCTGACCCCTCCTTGACCCCAGTTGAGCATCAGAGCGTGGCCACCCACTGTGGGTTGTGTGAAAGCAACATCTCCTGCCTTAGCATCCAGTACGCAACCATGCATAAATGTCTGTGCAGCGGCCTCAAGCAACTTCATTGCGACACCTTGCCGCCGATGAGCCAAAGGAACAAACACACGAGATATACCCATATGTGTTGCTAGAGGCTTCGGATGGCAATAGAGGGATGTGGTTGTATCGACGGCGACTAATGAAGCGGTGATTGGGGGAGAAGGCTTTGGTGCGTCCGCAGTTGGGTGTGTAGGTTGGCACTCTTCTGGCGAGGCAATAGCCATAGCTGTAGATATACTTTGAGCAATCACGCATCCTGCGATCTTCTCTCTACTCGGTGATGTTGTAGACGGAAGCAGGAACAAGTAGACTTTCGATATTTGAAGCGTCTTGGGCGAGGAAGCTGGCGAACCCAAAGCCAGGTTTATTGTTTCAAATAAAGCAGTTAACTAGATTTTATCCGAGTGAGAAACTAAAATGTATTTATATTCGGTGAGAAGCACGGACCTTGGACCCAATTTTGCCACCGACATCCGCTCGGACACGGATTATTCGCCCTTTCTTGCCGTCCTTAAGCTTCACGCCAGACGCTACTTCCGTAACACCTGCTTTGGCAACCTCCCGCTCTTCTTCCCTTCCCCATTCCAAACCTCTTTGAACCCTAGCGCAATGCTTCCTATGCAGATCTTCATCGTCTGGAGCGCCCTTTGTATAAGATAGGTCACAAATAGAGCATGTCCGCATAAGAGGCTGGTCAATGCAAAAGTGCAGCTGTGTCAGAGTCTTCTGCTTCTGTTGAGGAGTCTTGATAGCCGCTTTTTTCTTTTTGAATTTAGCAGGCTCTTGTTTAGGTCGCTTAGGCGAAGGTGGTAGATTATCCTGAGATGAAAAGCTCAAGCTCCTCTCCAAAGGTCGCTTTCTGCTCGGAGCAGTCGGAGAAGATGAGAGGGATGAGATTGGTGATGAGGGGATAGTGTTTTGGCACGAGAGCCGTATGTTCGCTTTACTTTGGAAGAATAGGTAGCCATGGTCGTGGTAGGAGGTAGAAGAAGGAAACGGCAATGAGGCTTTGACTCAACGAAGCGGCGAGTCAACCAAATACATAGCAACAAACGCGTCGCGATCGACGATCAACGAATCACGGTCATCAATTTATGACGTAGCGCGGTCAGGCAGGCACAMTTTTTGAATGTGTATTGCAGGTCTACTAATACATAGATTTGATTTGTCAAAGAGACAGTAAACCTAAATAGCTTCGGTAACCCAAGCCGTCACTGTAGAGGCAAATCCGTTCAAGTTCTTACTTTGATCCACGACGCCAACTTTATCTACGCTGACCTGCCAGCTTGACGCAACGGTGGCCACAGAATACAATGCAATCCCAGTAGAGTCCGAGCTAACATCCAAAATCTGCTTTTGACAATTCCTCCGGTCGATGCATGCTTGGTTGTAGTTATCGAAGAAGCTATACAAGCCGGCGCCTGCATAATAGGTGAATTAGAGTTTCAACTTTCCGGCCTGAGGCCAATAGATGAAGTTTTACCGAACACAACGACATTGTGAGAGGATTTGACGACCAATGCCCATGCTGTAGGAAGCCCTTCTGAAGGAAACGAAGGATCTTTGTAAGCTGAATTGACAGGGAATGGAGCAGGGGCCGGAGGTCTGGGTTGGAAATATGGCTAGAGTAGGCGTTTGAGAGATAAGGTTTTATTAAATAGGAAACCTTGAACTTGCCGACTCCGTTTGGATTAGTCCCAAATAGTGGTTCCGAGCGTTAGAGAGGTTGTACTGATAAGATACAAAGTGCTCTGCTGAAGTGGATCATTAATTGTCGGATCAAGCGACCCCAGAAGGCCATAAACGCACAAGCTAGTAACCCAGCGTCAGGAATTACTTCAAGCATTGGAGATCTATGCGACCTCACCAGTGCCATGCATCCAAACCGGACCCTGAGACTCCGACAGGATGCCCCTCCCTGCAAAGATCGTTAACTGTGGATCCCCAGGTGTATCCAAGTCATGATCAGCCAGCCAAACCCAAGTTCCCTCGAGATATGCTGTCGCATGCTTTGTCAAGTGAAGCGCCAGAAATGCTGCAGAGCACGATAGATCAGGAGGATCCCGATGTCCGTTCTGCGGACACTGCTCGATTTGAAGTTTGCTCCCTTTAGCTGGAATGAAAAGAAGGGTCGGRTGAAGAAAGTTCCGCGAGAGGGTACAGATAGAGAGTCACCACCACCAAGCCTGATGTGACTATCCCACATCCCACATCCTCCAGGATTTCCTTCTGAGTGCCTCATGTTCCATTCCATGACTATGGCTCCCGCAGCTACAGAAGAACAATCAACGGGTCGAAGGTATGAAGTCATAGTTTACTTACCAGGACCAATCGTGGTGAACACGATATCCGATATCTCAACAACACCCCTTTGGCCTTCTTCTCCAACACGGACTACCACTTGAGGATCATTAATGTCTTGAAAGAATCCACCAGTACCCGCGATCGTCGACCACACTTCCCCAACGATCCTTGTCCCTGGAGGAATGACGATGGTGGATGTGACTATGTAAGTTCCAGCATCAAAGAAAACGACCCTCTTTCCGGCGTTCTACGAATTCACAAGCGAAATACATATGTCAGAGCCATGCAGGAGTAGCGTTCGGGGTGCATTATTTACCTTGTTCAGGATTTCTTGGAGCACTTCGGTGTCGTCCGTGACGCCATCGCCACGAGCACCGTGAGTTTTGACACTCACAATCTGGTCAACAYCCAGGTGTGCATACTGAGGACGTGTCCTGCCAAAGACGCGTCCAGTGGAGCGATCTAGTAAYACRTCTGGAATGGCTGTATCAAATGGGCAGGGCCCTTGGAGGAAGACTCCTTTAGGAATTTTCCCGCAGTAGACGTTGCCTTGCACCCAAGAAAGTATGTGCATTGTCGACGAAGACCCACGAAGAAGTACATCTCCACCTGCCTCACTTACTACGACAGGAACGTTATGGAGCTGAATGTTATTGAGAACGATAGAGCCGTCCAAGATACCGTTGCTAGGAGTGGAGCGTCGTAAGAAGATTGGAGTGTTGATTACAGTGACATCGCGTATAGCTTCGGCGCCTACACTCTAGAAAAGGGCTTAGCAAACGCGCAAAGATGCAAGACTTGTATTTTTTCTACCTTCCCCGTGGTGATATCAAATCCAACCTATAACAATGTCAGTATCAGTAGTTACTACGACAGGGATATCCGACCTCTTTACAGTTGATCAACGTGACACCTTGGAAAGTCCATCCCCAGTTCCAAAGCGCAAAGATGCCCGTATTTGCATTTCTTATCGTGATGTTTCTTACAGTGAATCTGTAACGACGTTAGATATGCAAACACGAAGATCTAGCTTACCCACTGCTGATTCCCTACCCACATACCGAAGCGTCCTATCCCAAGAAGATCAACTGGAGCTGAACTTGCATGGAAGGAACGCACTTACCTCCATTGAACACTAGGTCACTCATGAACCCACCACTGAATAACCTCGCATGAGATGCATATAATTCATCATCCATACTGTGTAATCACCTTCCGTTTTCCATCCAGATGCCNTGATGTGCCGTTCCGAGCTCGGGGCTCATATGGAAGACAATGTTTGTAAGGGAGGTCGCTTGAGCGACTTGCCAGTGTATACCCGTCCCTTGGGATTTATTGAATGGTACTCTACAAGGGATCTTCGTCAGTTCTATGAACGAGCGATCGTCTTTTCAGGCTCTCACAGGCGAACATCTATCTCAAAGTTCCTCACAGCGCGAAAACTATTGCACTCTGGTTAGTGGATTACAAATGCATATCAAAGCTCAGAGCACTTGCAAGGTATTCTGGTTGGTGAACCTACATGGAAGAAACAGTTACTCCAGGACCGGGGTCTTTCCAAGAGAATATACCCACCACTGTGCGCCCCCGCCGTTTGGAATATATGGATTGACGTCTAATCACCATCCCATATTAGTCTGGATGTAATCAATCACGAGAGATGGTGCACCGATCACTGCTATATCATTGAATGTAGGATCGGCGAGCAGCGTAGGAGGGTGTTTCGCGTCACCTACAAGCTGAGTGTAATAATAGAGGATGATGGATCGTTTGACTCGATATACACTAAAATTATATGAACATCAGTAGCAGATAACTACCGAAAGAGGAGCGTACCCAGAGGGAAAGTAAACAACAGCCGGAGTAACACTATGAAATGATGTGGATGTCAGTGTAGCGGGAAGAGGAAGACATTAAACTGAACAACGTTGAAGATTTGCATTTCCCTCCCCCGCAGCGTTCTCCAGAGGAAATGGCAGCACTGGATGAAAGAAATAGAGGTGCGTGAGCTGAAGTCGTCCACCCTGAACCTGTCAATTACTTGATAGCAGCACTATCATCCGTGAAACCATCTCCTTTCGCTCCAAAGTCTTTCACATTACGAAAGACCTGATAAGTACTCGGATTACTGTTGAAAGTAGATTTTCCTTGGTGTTTCACTTTCTCTAGCCAATAAGGTGAAGCAGAAGTCAGAGAACAGGGAGACCCCAGTAGAGTCCCGTAGNACAGGTCATGACTTTTTCGTGACCCGCTGCCGGCCGAAGGTGGCAGGTCACAACATTTCTTGACCTCGGTGGGGTCGTATCGGCACTGCCACGGCTGCCCATTTTCTCTCTCTAGGGCCCTTTAGTCTGAGACATTCATTGTAGTCAATTATCTATTTAATTCTATCCTACTCTCAAAATAATTTCTACTCTAAACCTCCCTCACTCTCGCGCACTTCTTTTTGATTCTCTGATGNCTGGAGAAGCATCTCTGGATCCGAGTCTTCTGCTACCGCCGGCAGATCTGGGCATAACGAACCCTGTAATTCAGCGACCTCCTGCAACTTCCTCGGTACCACCTCAATTGTCAATACCAGCTGTGAATATTAGAGGCGAGACGCGAGATGAACTTGTAGCCCGTCTGTGAGTTAATCATTTGATAGTGTGAAGTGGATACCATCTTAGGCAGTAAATTAGGAATCGTGTGAAACTCAAGAAACCTTTCCAGGACGAGTGTACACAACTGGGGTTGAGATTCGGGACATCTTGGACAATCCAAAAACTTAGGGATGCAATTATACTTCATCGGTATGTCGTTTCCCTTGCTAATTAATATTAATATATGTATCTAAATTCGCACTTGAATAGGTACCCTGTGTCGAAATCAAGGGATGTGCTTACACCCACACTCGTTCACTCATCACCTGCCCCCCCAAGAACTTCCCTTCCAACCTCTTCCAACCGTAAAGCAACCCCAACCTCCCAATCCAATGAACGACCCCCTCCGAATACCAGCCTCTTCCAGCTGACACAATCCCCAACAAAACATAGAAATTTGGAGGATCCGGATGAAGAAGAAGACGACGAGGTAGATCTAGTGAAGCAGTTTGAAGTGGATGGTCATGGGGTGGAGATCTTAGGGTATGATATAGATGACGAGGATTCTCAGAATGAGGATGATGAGGATGATGAAGAGGATGAGTTCGAAGTCTTTCAAACATCAGTGCGAATGAAGNCAGCTAGTCGCGCCGAAGGAAATCGACGGAAGGGTGGGAAGAAAACACAGGACTCCGTAGAACGGCAGTGGAATGCATGTGTTTGCATTCATCCATTCCATTTCTGTTATACTAACGATGTCCTAGGATTTTATCGAGGATGCTATTTCTAAGAACCAAGTTAAAGATGCGATTGCGGATGAACATTCTTTGCTCCTCTTCATATCCCACTCCGCAGAACGTCCAAGACTCTCAAAGAAGCGTGTACCACTCCCGAATACACAAATTGGTGCTGTATGTTTCTGTTCTGTTTCTCCGGCCAAATTGTAGCTTAACAAAGCGCAGTCTCAGCTCAAAAAACTTTATTTTGGGGCTCTTCGTATTCGAAAACGTCAGGAAGCAGAAGACCCATCACTGGCTCAACGCCGACCAGCAAAATCGGTATATGTGTGGGATGCTATCAAGAATCGAATGGATGAGGCACTGCAGCGCGAAAGGGAGTAAGTTTGGATATCCGTCTGTATTTCTGCATATCTAATTATGTGCAGTGGTCTTGGTGACGAAGAAGATGCCGCCGATATTGTTGCGAACACATTCTTGGCCCAAGTGACGCCAGGAGAGCTCGATCGAATTAATAATAGTTTTCTTCTCCACCGCGAAAGTGAGTATACTTGTTTAACTTCATCTTCTTTGGCTGACTATTATCCAGTTCGCATGGCAATAATTGGCCATCTCGCATGGGTTTGCCAGCATGCTTCAGGAAACCGTGGTGACGATTTCCGCGCATTGAAGCTATCAGAGCTTCAGCCATACTCGCTCCTTCATCCGAACCTTGAGACTAAAATACCATGTATGCTGGGACTTCAGGGAGAGGAAAAGGCAGGTAAACGGGGAATGAAGACGGTATGTAGCCTGCAGTCGTTGATCTTCAAATGACTGATTTGAGTTTACAGAAAGTAAATCCCGTATATACTGTATTTATTGCACACTTGAATCCTGAGTGGTGCCCGATGGGAGCTTTTGCTTTGTATTTTCATTATATCTTTGATGTCGTTGAGATCGCAGAACAAATGAAGATCAACTGGTCATGGAATTCGAGCTGGCGAAGTGTATGTAGTATTCTATTGCTACTGTTTATTTGTTACCAGTACTGACTATAATCTCCCCTCAGATACGAGTGCTTCATGGTGCGAAGTCACCGGAAACACCATTCAGTGAGGGCAGCATGTATAACATGTACAAGAAAGCCTTTGCTGCCGCCGAATTTGCTTCAAAANCCAAGGTTCACTTGCCACGTCATTTACTGGGTTACCGCCAGGAGGAGTTAGGGTAACACTGTTGGGCTGAACCTGTGTGACCGCATCTCACCACTACATTATTTCTAGGGTAGCAAACGATGAAACAGCCAAACTTGGCTGGACACGAGGCGAGACCTATTTCGATACATATCGCCCTGCATTTCCCAAGTCAGCCGTTCTTGGGTGTCATGGCTTCAAAGCTCATGAACCTTACGATCCTCTGTGGCGCCGTGTTCATGTTCCGACTGAGTTCCTCTCACTGGTGTGTCCTATGGCTGAAAGTGTCATTCAAAGTATCAAAGAGAGCCAACGTACGTGCAGGTCAATATCCGATCAGGGCTATCATGCTAATCCATTCCCAGGGAAAGGGAAAGCTGATCTAAAGGGTGCTTTAGGTTTTTGGCAGATGGTTGTTTCTCTGCGGCCATTCCTTTTTCAGGTATGATTTGCCCTTAAACAACTTACCGATTCATTCTCATGCTAGTCTGGTACAGTGTGGAGCAGCCCTCTTCCAGATTGTACCACAATCCCCTGTCTTCAAGCTTCCTGCATTATCAAATCCTGCTGTCCAACAGTGGATGAAGACTGTCTATCCAATTGAGCTAGCTAAGCTGAAAGCAGTCGAAGGGGATGATCTAGCTATCGAGCGCTTACAGAACCAAATACTGAGGGAAGCTCTTTACGCTGTTAATTCTAATACTGTTACCTTAGGAAATGATCTCCGAACATTGACTGCCCTTGTTGAGAGGCGTACCAACATGTTCTCACCTGCGAAGGGGTTCTCAACTGCACAATATCATCAAGACGGTAAGTAGTCTGTGATTCGATGAATGGTGACTCTAATTTGTTTTTTAAGTTCTTTCGCAACATCAATGTGCATCGTCAGCAAGTACTCTCGCAACTGTTTCTGCTTCGCGTGATCGCTTATCCACTCCACCACCTCGAGACACATCGCAAGATGATACTGGACTGTACTTGGCATCGGATGGAACCCCACGGGCCTTTGTGAACGCTTCTCCGACTTCGTTGGATTCTCCCCGCCAGACCACAGAAGTTGACCTTGTACTTCCCGGCCACTGCAAGATCTATTATCCTGCTGGCTATGCAGGTCCTTTCTTCTCTCCCTTTTCCGGCCGTAAAGGAATCCAGTGGAATGACGTATTCCGGAGTATTCAACAACCTGCACTCCTTTGGGACCTTTGGAAACCGCAGCGTACTCTTAGCCAGTATAGCATCAACGATCTTTGGAATGCATGGACGCTTGGTGAACCAGCTATTGAGTGCTCGAAGGGACCTTCCAATGGGCGCCAGACAGGAATGGGACCACCAATTCGTCTTGTTGAGCAAGAGTTTGGCTCAAAGTGGAGAACAGGACATGGCCCTGCAAAAGTCTTCCAGCGATTTCGCGAGATTCCGGAGTATATTGAACATGAAATGAGTGGACGTTCAGTGACTTCAATGGATGTAATCGAGGAACTTGACAAACGTTTGGCCACGGAGGGACTATCAGTTAACGCACTCGTAAGGAAAATGGCCGAGGAACGAAAAGCAAGAGCACAGATTAGCCATAACTTGAGTGTGTCTCCTGCCCCGAGAGAGGTATGAATTTCCCCTATTCCCCGTTCTGTCTTTTTCTCATTCAACTTGTCAGTCGCCACCTGTAGAAGAAAATGAGGCAGTGGTAACAGGAAAACGGAGGCAACGTGCCCCTGCAGTTGATGTCCGGCGTAAGAAAAAGACAAAGGCAGCATAGTAGTAGATATACAAGTATTCATGTATCTCATTTAATCTAGTCTAATTTAAACTAGCTATGTATACCGTCTATGTCAATCATGCAGAAGATGCTATTACAAGAAACGTGGGAATCCTTTGAAACGAAGATACATTTGAATGTCCACTAGTATAATAGAACATAATCCTATTTTCCAACTTTTTCTCATTGGATAACTTGCTTTCACATAGTTAGACTCAGATTCACTTGCTTCTAAGCCTTTAAATTACAGCCCTAAGAAGATAATACAGAAAACCCCAATGTTGCTCTTTCATAGTCTGAATCGCAAACAGCGCCACATCATAGCTGCTGAGACAATGTTAAGAGGGAGAGGGGCTTTCCCGTAACACTCTCCTTCCCTCTAACCACAATCACAATGACAGTAAGTTGTCTCTATAACACATGTATTTCTTATCTGAACTATTGCAAGCTTATCCCATTCAACGGTGATCACTCTCTTATGTCCCTAGCAGCCTCATCCAATGGGTTTGGAAATGACGGGCGTAAAGGAGACGCAGGATTTCGTATAGGGGTGAATCTGCGGTATTCCCTTCCACATTTTAGTACAACAAATGTTTCCCTTACTGTTCACACTCAGAACCGAACTGGAATACTTCCAAAACACGGCGCCACAGTCCTCCAATGCTGACTTGCTTGAAGCCTTCTTCTTCGATCTATGTGGCAAGCTTAACTCTGGAGTTGTTTGGGTATATTTCTTTGAGAATTTGGACAGCGAACCCGAAAGCTCTGCATGTATCAAGGATATGCAGAATCTACTTTGTTTGTTTGGATATCATTCCACTTGTGTTCCGGTAAGTAAATCATTCTTGCTTCAACAGCATACTTATTAAAACTTTCTGCAGCATGGGACAAGTGTTAGAGATGCGATGGAAGAAGCCGCACTAACAGAAAGTGTCCACGCAATCTGGACTCATGACACCTTTATCAATAGTGGTTTTAATGAGGATGTCAGGCTTATTCAAAGGTAAGGTCCTCCTTCCTGACTATTCAACATTCTACTCAAGACCACGCCCTAGTAAAATGCTCTATGATCAAGACTATGTTCACTGTGTAGGCCCTGACCTTCCGATCCCAAGCCAATATCCAGGATCAACCCGCTGGATGTTTCGCCTTCCCTCAGTCAAGGGGATCCATAGCTTTTGCTCATTGCACCTGGAATGGAGCTCTCACCGGATCTCTACGGCGTTCAATCAAAGCCTCTGGTCTGGACTTGCATTTCGTATGTTAGCATGGGTGAGTAAATAAACCAAAAGGATTGTTCCCTGGAAACCGCACTGATTAAGTTCGAAGCCTCTTCGCATTTTTGACCAGACAAGCTCGCGTATTCTTTGCATGGATTACCAGACATATATTTTACAGATTAGGATAGCTGAGACTAGCATCGATGGCACGCAAATGTTCTTTTGTGAAGTATCAACTGGCTCATTCAACGAAGTGGCGGCACATACTAGCGTTAAAATTCATGGCGGACAAGTTCCAACCACAGTCAAATTTCTTATTCCTCAACATATTGTATATGCTACGTTGCCACGCGCAGCNATTATGGCACTCTCAACTTGAGTGTTCTTTTATCTAGTTCTTCCTTCTTTTCCATTCGATCTATTTCATAGTATTGTATTTTCCTACTGCACTATGCACTAGTACTACAAAAACTATTACTACAAAAACTACTACATATTATTCAATTATTTCGCAATCTAGTACTGGCCCTCAGCCAGTGTTCATCCTCCTCTCGACTTAGCGCACATTCACATTCCCACCCTCCCCYTGCTCGGTGTGAATCCCCCTCCTCATCCTCCTGTCGGCACACATTCGGAGCCCATCCCAACTTTTCTCCATCGATCATCCTCCCTGTCAGGCATACTCCACCGCTACTCCACCGTTCCCTACAAGTATGTTAACCTTGGAGTGGAAGGGGTGAATGGGTGAATGTTCGCTCACCGTTCGCGGTTCTGTTCTGTTTTGTTCACCGTTCGCGGTTCTCCAGTCCATGTCCCAGCAGTTCACGGTTCTGTTATGTTTCATTCACCGGTCGTGGTTCTCCGGTCCGTATCCTAGCAGTTCGCGGTTCTGTTATGTTTCGTTCACCGGTCGCGGATTCAACGTTCACGGTTCTGTTATGGTTCGTTCACCGGTCGCGGATTCAACGTTCGCAGTTCTGTTCTGTTTCGTTCACCGGTCGCGGTTCTCCAGTCCGTGTCACAGCAGGAGCAGGCTGGCCACCTGTTATTCTTCGGTTAGTATTGGTGTAAGACAAAACACGAGGTGCCATTCTCACCTCACTGCATGATTGTTGAGTGAGCCAGAACCCACCCACCAGACTCATTGTACCAATTCCACCATACCAAAAATCACCAGTTCAGTGAGTTTGTCTGCATGCTAAAAGATCTACACAAGTTACAATGGTAAGTTACAACGGTGGTCAGGTAGAAAGTACAACATACGTACAACGACATCACATCACCATGCCGGTTCACTCAACGGTTTGCCCTGTTCGGCAGGTGAACAGGGAAAATCATTGAGTTGTTTCGCTTTGTCAGCGTCTGGCGCACACACACGCACGCGCGAGAGAGAGAAGACTCGAGAAATAAAGAAATAAAAGAGTCGGAGTCGTGAATGGACCTCATTGGAAGACCGAAAGCAGTGAATGGACCTCATTGGAAGACCGAAAGCAGCGGGGGCGATGCATGCGTACTGCACCAGAAAGCCAGAAAAAGAGAAAATAGAGGCGCCGCCGCCGAGAAAGTTGGTGACCGCGCCTGCGAATACACCTATGACCTGGGTTTGCAGCCCCGACGGTCGTGCCGCATTCGTGTGGTGACCTGCGCGCAGGAAAGAATCGGGTTCGAGCTCGATCATGCTCGTCGTGCGCCAAANCGTGGGTCATGCGGACTTTCAAAATTTGATCTCGGCACGACCTCCGCCCTGACCTGAGGTCCTGACTCGCACGCCGGGTCATGGGAGTCACGGATAGAACAGGGAGACCCCAGTAGAGTCCCGTAGGGACAGGTCATGACTTTTTCGTGACCCGCTGCCGGCCGAAGGTGGCAGGTCACAACATTTCTTGACCTCGGTGGGGTCGTATCGGCACTGCCACGCTGCC
>LBLO01000946.1:0-13621 GCA_004354395.1 Chondrostereum purpureum | reverse complement strand
CCAGTATATAATTTGCGGGTNAGAAATACCTGAGGTATTTGGACTTTATTAGTAGCATTNGAAGTCTTTTTCGACCTGAAAACAAGATTAATATCATAGAAGACATGAGAACAAATAGACCTTACATTTCCCACAGTCCAGAGATAATCTATACAAGCCACAAGATTGTTCAAACGTGAATTCTGCATCTTCTTGCCTTCAGCAATAAACACCTTCTTTCTAGCCTCCTCCTCATCCTCTGAACTAGTCTCTACTCTCTTGCTAGACTTTACACTTCTCTTCCTCTTTCTTTTGCCTGTAGTAGTAGCACCTTGATAAGGTGAAGCTACTTTAGACTTTAGCTCTATCTGACTCCTGGTTGTGACCCCCTTCTTTTGACTACTTTTACTTCTTAAGTCATGGTCTTTACTACTCTTAATTACTTTGCCTCTGCTCTTTCTTTTTCTCTTTTCCTTTGCTTGAGAACTACTATCTTGCTCTTCCTCTTCTATCTCACTCTCTCCTTCATCATTGACCGTTTTGCTTGTGTCATGATCTTCAGCCTCATCATCAGTGTAACCTTGTATCCTGACTGCCTTGGGATCCATTGTGAGAGGACCGGACTCTTCTTCAAGGGACATTTCTGGCCAAGAATGCAAAGGATTCGGAAAAGTCATAGCTGAAGGATCAACAAATGGCTGTCGAGTCACGGGCATATCTGAATGAGTAATAGATAGCTGGCGAGCATGCTCATCCATATCTAGATCCTGAATTAGGAGATCCAGAGGAGGAGAGGCAGAGTTACGAGCAGGCGTCATTGAACACGGAACAGAAGGCTGGCGAGGAGCTCCAGGCTCGTCCACATCCATAGCCTGGGAAGGCTCTTGGGAGGGTTTAGTGTTTGGATCAGGAGGAGGGGAGGCCAAGTTACGAGTAGGCAGATCTGGAGGAGGAGAGGTCGAGTTTCGAGTAGGCAGATCTGGAGGAGGAGAGGCCGAGTTACGAGCAGGCGTCATTGAACGCGGAACAGAAGGCTGGCGAGGAGCTCCAGGCTCATCCACATCCATAGGCTGAGAATGCTCTTGGGAGGGTTTAGCATTTGGATCAGGAGGAGGGAGGCCGAGTTATGAGCAGGCATTCCCGGATGATCAACCAATGGCTGCTGACCATGTCCATCTGAACCATTAGACCCAGAAGAATGATTAAGTCCTACAGCAGAAGTATCCTGTTTTCTACTCTTATCTATAAAGACATGTATATTAATATAATACCTCAAAGAGTTGATGAACCGCTTGGGGAATCATGCAGTACTCAAGAGACTTTGCGCCCATGCGACTGTTTTGACTTAATTGGAGGAACTGGCACGGGCGGGTGAGTGTGTTCGACANGGCTGATTTGCATGAGACGTAACGGATGTCCTGTTATTAGCATCCTCGCACTGCTTCTTGGTCGCCTGAGGCTTACAATAGATCAGTGCATACAGTACTACCTGCAGTTGCACGACAATGTCTTCCTGAGACCCAATGTCATCTTGCGGCCAGGATCCTTCAAATATAGTAACAAAGAACTCCAGGATTGGACAAGACAGATAGTCGCACGCTCGATTCGAAATGCAGATGCGAATATATTCGACGCAGATGGCATGACTGGTAACGCGTGGGTTTCCTTTACACTGGTATAGACTGCAAAACTTACCGTCTTCTTCCTTTTCTAGTTTCGTTTTGGCAATGGCAAAGGAGAATATCAATGCAAGAAAGCCGCATGTCCTACGAACGTACTCGACTAAACTACCCTCTTTTAACTGCAGCATCTGGGAAGCAGTTAGAGCAACCATGGCCCAGGCCGAGCTTTTCAAGCCAATCACATTCGAATCATCTTTGCCCGAAACGTTTGTTGGCGCCACGCACACCTGTAACAATCCGACCTACGAGTTGATCAGGGAAGCAGAGGCCCTGTATCCCAACCGGGAGATTTCCTGCCTCATAAGCCTGGGTTCAGGGATCCGTCACACCGGCTCGATAGCAAACCCACGGTGGATTTCGTTTCCACAATGTACTAGGTTTTCTAAGCTACTTCGGGAAATTGCGATGGAGTGTGAGGCAGAGCACGAGAGAGTTGCAGATCGCTTAGGGAATGTTCAAGGGTATTATCGACTGAACGTTCAGCAAGGGATGCAAGGGATGGAGGACTCTGACTGGAAGAGGATTGACCTGATCAAGACCCACACAGAGCAGTACATGCTATCTCATAACACTGATAAGACCTTACAGTTGTGTGTAAAAGCTTTAAAAGACCGTGCTGGAGTTATCAGTCCTGGAAACTGTAAGTTAAAATTGAGTCAAAATACCGAACTCTCCATGTTGTTGACTAGCCAATGCATTCCCAGTTCTTAGGAAATCAATGCCTACAGCCTCTCTCCTATCCACTGCCCCTGAACAAGAGCTTGAATAAATGTGACAGGGTTGGCTTCCTGACTCCGCCCTGCTGGAAGGTAGACACATCCTTATACTGTCTGAGGAACGGGGAGTGGGAATGATTGGAATGGCCCTCAAGTTCATTTACAAATGGCCATACGAGTTAGATATTTTTGTACATATCCCGATGCCAGTTTGAGTTTGAATTCGTGTACGTCCATTGTCAAACGTGCACACGACCAAAAATTGTCCATTAAAGTAGAGGTTGTGAAAGCGAAGTCGGCTTAAGGTGAGGAAACTTAGGGCAATGTTAATCATCCAAAATCGTCCATCGGGGTCTCGAAGCGTCCTGAGTATCCCGCGTTTCTTCGATTGGTATTTGTCATTTCATCGTCGACGGTGCTTGATGTATATGAGCGATGCTGGTACAGTGACATCGGATGTTCAATATAAACCCACGATATACCGGCAACGCTCCGAGAGTGATACGTGCCAGGAAATGTGTCCACTAAGTAGTCGAAGTCCACAGAGGGCAATGCTATCGCGTTCGCATCGATCCAGTATGTACAGAGCCAATGAGGCGAATGAGAGTTTCGAACAACCTATTTTCGACCTTGGGTCAGGTGGAAGCTACGATGAAAACGATGAAGGCAGGGCGGGAAGTATGTGTAAGCACTGGCGGAGTGTTGTTCCATAGTCCACGGATGATAGTCGGAGAGAGCGGAGTGAAGACGTCGTATGTCGTCCAGCCGTCATTGTTATTGTGCCGATAAGAGAAGACGCACCGGGGCTTTAGGAATCTTCGGTCCTCAAGAGTCAATAAAAAAATAAAAGCTGTCAGATGTGCACTGACTTCTGGAGATTCCGCCGTCCTTTATGGATCCCCTCAAGAGACGGTGGGAGCTTGAAAGGGACCTACGTTTACTAGCCAGTGGCGTGTTAGCCTGCACAACGCAACAGGGTGCATAGTGCAGCTTCCCGAAATCAATCTTTTGCGCGGAAAGTGACCAGGATCGTATCAACTTCATGTATCCAGAATGTAGCCAAAGTCAAGTAGAAAATCAAAACTAAATCGAAGGACATAGAGACGGCATGTGTGAGGGCTGGTCATGAAATATATTACGTCCACCGAGCAGAGTACCAAGTACGACGTCGTCAAATCGTCCTGGAGGAGTGGATCCCACCACTGACTGGGAAAGTTGGGGGGGAACAGGAGGGGAAATAAGACCCATCGGCCTGAGCTGACCAATACATACTGGAGCCGGACCGTTGGCAGAATTGATCCGGGTTGATGGAAAACGTCCCACAGCATCCCGATTCCCACACCACTGAACGACTTTCTTCAAAGATCGTGGAGGATGGCCAGCGAGACTACATTGGCATCTATCTGTTTCTATTTGAGTTCTTCTTACTAGCGCGATAGCAGTCATATCAGCGGCTTGAAGCACAAATCATCGGGAGTACTCGCGAAACCTAGCTCTTACGGTCCTACCCGTCTGGTGAGTTCAAGGGCAGCCAATAGTAAGTATCGCTCAGGAATCCCTAGAATCTATCTTTTGCACTACTGTATCGACGGAGCCCCCGGATACATCTCTCATCATCTATGTATCGTCTACATCTGAGCCTGTGGNCCCCATTGCATCGAGTCCCGGAAGCCCGTTCGGAACCTTTGGAAATTTCCCCTCTGCGTTTCTGGATACAGGACGATCGCTAGGAGGCACCGGAAGTTTCGTCTTCAGCTGATCATATGCATCCTCCGACAAATTCTGTAGGGCTAGCGCCATCCTCTCCCCTATGTGGTGGTATCCGAGATATTGTTTTGTATGAGAGGCAATGGCATCCTCGTGTGACCACTCGTCTGCAGGGATACCCTGCATTCCCTGTTCGACGCTGAACCGGAAGTACTGAAGTAACTTCCCGTCGTTGTTCTTCTCCTCAATCGCATTGTTCTTCTCCTTCACGCGCCGTTTCAATTCCTCGTCCGTCCTCTCGCAATCCTCTGCAATACCTCGCAACATCTTCAGGATATTTTCGGGTCCATCGAATGCAATTGTGTCTGGATGACCTGCTCCCAGGCTGATGAGACACGAAATGCGTTCTTCAGGGCAAGCTAACGCCGCTTCGTTGAGGAGAAGGTCGGAGGGATTGTTTTTCAATGTCGTCCCTCCTCCAATGTACTGTTCCGGGATATTCAACTCATCCAGGATAGTCACTGGCCCGAACAGAAGAGGGTGCGCGATTGTTGCCAGAGCGGCCTCCCAAACTTGGCAAGTTGTGTTCTGTGTGACGGATCCGTAGGTGCGGAGTAAGCGAGGGAGTCCCGCATTCATATTCTTCGCCGCCATTGTGACGACAAACCTATCAGGGGTGGTCAAACGGAGGAATTTGTGTAGAGGATGGAACATACGTTTTGCATTTGATATCTGGAAACCTTGTTGGAGCATCTGTCATCTTCGCCTCCGGTCTCTCTCCCACTTCTTTCATGATCGCCTGGAACTCCGCCCTGAAGCTTGTGTTTGCTTTGGCATCGGTACGAATTTGCCACCACTTTTTCGGCAAGATATACTTTGCCAGTACATTATTGGCCAGTCTGCGATACATAGTCATCGCCTCCAGGACAGATAAACCCATCCGTCCAAGGAAGAGAGCTATAACTCTAGGGTCATTCATGTCAGTTTATGGTGTCATCATATCCTTGAACCCTCCTCACCCTCCAGTCCCCGTTCCACAGATTATGTCGAAGTGTTCACAGGGCCTAACTGTCTCTTCTGGCTTCTTGCTAAGGTAGCCTCTTAGCTGATTCATTATTCCATTGAGGATGATGAGAGGGGATAGTCCGCGAACACCGCCTCCATCTTTGTGGTTCGCTGGCTTAGACAGAGAACGCTTCATATCTGGGAGTGGGATTCACCTATAGAAAGCACCCGTAAACCTGGCTCAGGAGAAGTAGTTCCGGACATTTCGTTGGGAATACGAGGTAGGAAGAATGAGCAGAAGACGTTTTAAAAGAGCCTTTATGTAGTACCTCGCGTTTGGATCCTTATCCTCTACATTTACGATGTATATGAGGTTGTCGAGTCCCATACAGTCCGGTCAGGATCCGATGGAAGTGTGTTGCCAATCAGACGGATTCTCTATGCCTTACTGAGGGATACAGATCGCTAAAACAAATCTAACTGAATGTAGAGCGACCGTCCGTTTTCGAACAGGCGCTTAGTGGAGCATGTATAACTAACTCATTGTTCAAATAGCTTCTCCATGCAAGGGGTAAAGAAACGCCACATCGAACACCACGTCCAAGGAGCATGCCCACCCCCGCAGCTGCTACAAGGACAGTGCATATTGAAGGAAGTGTAATTTGGATTGTTATCCATCGATAGGTATATCTACCCACAGTTCTGTTGTCCTTCCTCGAGAAGGCCTCGCACTTTCCATGACATGGCATGGCATGGCCATTCTTCTTCCATGGCGTAGAGACCTTTGACGCCTTTGATACGTCAGTTAATTCAGACTTCAAGAGGCCCCGTGCTTCCAGAAACCCATGGCATAGGATCAGTTTAGTGCTGTGTTTGATCTACTTCTTTAATCTGAGCGACAAGGTGAATGTGGCGTCCATGGTCACCCCGCGTTTGTGATTCCTCCACTGCTATCCAGTATACTACAGCATTAGGACCCTGAGACAACTTTTCTATCAATATTTGTCACTAATTTAGGTCTTCCTGCCCCAGACGGACGGGGAATCACGGTGTTTCTACACGCAGTCAATTCTCAGCCAAGCCCCCAAAGCGTCCTGGGATCGGTGCAATACCGTACTTGCTCTAGTGCGTACAGTCATCCCTAGTAACTTCTCAATATAAGAAAGATAGAGNCCTGCGGACGGAATAAATCGTATCTTGGAAGGCGGAGGAGGAGAACTCTACAGCAAGCTAGCAGTGGGAGGAAAACGACTCGGACGAATGGTAATCAGACTTTTGGAACGTGGGGGAATGAAAGAAAGCATATCCATGTGTAGATTGAGTAGGTGAAGACTCTGGCCAGGTACGGATGAAAGCGGACTAAAGCCTAAAAGTGGTCAGAGACATAAGTCAAGCCTGTGATGGTGAAGTGTTCACATGTAAGATCAGTGAAGATGTGTTGAGACACTTCAGCTGTTGCATGACTTCGTCGAGCATTAGGAGGAAAGAGAATCCGCAAACGCGCGCCACCCATCTATCAATTGTCGCTTGACTTATTATTAAGTACAGGGTCTTGCCTGTGTTCACGTCGTGATGCCGAACATTCTCGCGCCTCATCGACCCAACAAGAGCGGTTCTATCCATCATAAGAAAAGAAAGTCTCAATATCATAGTCAAACACGGGTGGATGCGGCCTGGCAGTGGTTCAACGTTCAATGCGTGTCGTAGATACTAAGTAGAGAGCAAAACGACTCAACATCTCGGATATTCCGGGGATCATTCGGCATTCTCATGGCCATCAGATTTTCAAACTCCGAGGGCACCCGTCTGTTCGACGACTTGGAAAGTAGCCTTAAACTGTCTCAGAAAATGTTGGTGCAGCCATCTCATTAGAAAAAGGCAGTTCGAAGGTCTGTTAGCCGTCGATCTAATACTTATCTTGGGGACTTGGTCTAGTATCCCCTGTCATTGAAATGCTCCATGAATGTGGTTTCTCTGTCAGGTTTCTTCAGTTTGTCCAGGGTCAAACTTCTTCATTTCGCTTCCGGTACAGCGCATGTCTATGCCTCGCTGAGATACCGATTGATGGATAACATACGAATTGAATATAGAACAGGTATGCACTTCAAGATCCTTGTTGATACATGCATAGTTCGGCCCAGGTAACTTCTCTGTACTGCTGTACACTTCCAGTGCCATGCCCGAGGAGGAGGTCCCCGTCTCAGCTGCTGCGCAGAGAGTTAGGAAGTGTAGCGTAGAGTGTTATCGACAATCGATACTCATAATTGCCCATAGGTCTGCGGTAATCGCCGTTCATTGAAGGAACCGTGCCTCCCATGGCATAACACTGGTAAGACCCTGAGCCGTCATCAACTGTTTCCGATGCTAATGTATCAGTTGGTCATTTCGAAAATGCAATCTGGCTGGACACCAGGGAATTGGAATAGGAATTTATCCACAAAGGCCGCTACGCGGACGCCCAAGGGTCACTGAGACGAACAATACGTGAACCTGTCTTCATCTATCTATCGGCCGCATTGTGTCCAACATCTCAGAATCCGAATCGGACAAACGAAAAAATGAATGCGGCGACTGTGGAATCCCCACGCATACGATCCCTCTGAAACAGTCCAACTTACGCAGACGTAGTATGAAATCCTGCGATTCGTTCGAAATCGCTACAAGACCGTGAGGTAAATGTTTCTTGCCTTACATATTGTTAATTTTCCTGTCAGAAATACTGAATTAGCCCTTGTGTCCCGGACGGACGGACGAGTGTCTCTTCGCTGGGATTTGTGCTGGTAGGTTGTTTCGACAATTCAACTTCACCCCAAGAACTGCTTGGTCTCCCCTAGGAAGACTTGATAGATGCCACTCGTTCTATCCTTCTGAATCTGCACTCAGTCGCGACCTGTCATCCGTACCGTATGGGTCTGAGTCTGACTGGTTCAAGACTAGGAGCTGGGGTAGAGGCCGCACTGACATGCCCGCTCATCTTCCGATATACCCCAGACTTCGTACATATCCTAAGCATCAGGGCCCGAAGGAAAGATTTGAGAAGTAAACGAAGACATAGCATTTGTCGAAGCTGTAAAGTGCCAGTTCCAGAATGAAGGGACGTGGCTTCGAAGGAACTGATCACAAATAGTACCGAAAAGTGGGCCCCGGTGCTTTTTATTTGTGCGGTACCTGCGAAGTATAGCCTCCTCCCAAGGAGGACAAACCCAGTATGGAGCTCGATATTGGAAAACATTGCATTTATAATCTGCACGATTTCCGTTGCGAGTCGTGTACTGAGCCACAGGATTCGGTGACAGGAAAGAGCTACCGGGCCGGTTTAAATCCAGGTCCGCGGTATATTGCTCTTGCTTTTGGCTTGCATGCACGACTTGTACATGACGTTCAGAGCATGAATAAGATTCCCGTTCCTCTATGGGCGTGGCCTTTTGGTGTACGATACATGCAAGAAAAGGGGAAAGAACACAAGATATCAAGTTGGTTCTTAGGCTTCAATTCCTTCTGTATCATCCATCTATCGTTATCCTACTGGAAGCAAGTCCATACAAGGAATTGTAATCCCTTAACCGTGAGCCTTTGACTATATACATACATATTAAACCCTGACGCGATTGTCAGCTGCTATAACCTCCGCTCGATACACTTACGTTCCGGCGCCTACTGAACACTTGTTCTCGAGTTCGACTTCCTGCTAGGAGGTCCAGATGTACGTGAACCGCTCAGCTAGTATCCATGCTCTCTACTCCTCCTTTTATCTTTCTATTTTCCCATGGACGAATCCAAAACGCACGGTCTGCGACTGTTATCCCTTGGTATGTGTCCTCGCTGTGTTAAATAACCCAATTGTAATTTAGAACTTGCAGATGGAGGAGGAGTTTGTGGTCTATCTCAGCTCTTCATTCTTCAAGAAATCATGCGCAGGATTGGTTGGGAAAAGGATCTTAAATACACTCCTCATCCATGCGATTATTTCGATCTAATTGGAGGAACAAACACCGGTGGGTAAGCTCTATCTTCACCATTCGTCCATACAGAAACTCTTTAAGTCGGTCGCATTGATTAGAATCAACGCATTGCTTCTGGGACGCTTGGACTTTCAGTGGAACAGTGTATAGAACTCCACACGACCGGTCTCGCCGCAAAAGTGTTTTCAAAGCCGAAATGCCCCATTCATGCGAACAAATTCAGTGCACGGAGTCTGGAGGACGAACTGAAAAGGATCATACGAAAACGTACTGGAGACGACCACGCGAAGCTATACCGCGACAAGGGGTCTTCAGGATGTAACGTGTGAGTGAGGTTCCCCCTGTTTCGAAACTGTACTGAGCAGACACATTTTCCAGTATACCCAGCTTTCATGAACAACTGAGCGAGATAATTTGCGAACACGAGCGTGTGAAGTTATGTGACAAGAAACCATCCGGCTGGAATGCGTAAATGTTTTCCCTATGTCTGCGGAGATTGACGAGCTGACATGTCTTCCAGTATTGGGGGAGGGTTAAAGGACCTGTTCTACAAATGTATTGGCAGATGTACTGGTAGAGATGGCGATGTAAAGCTAAGGAAGGGGCCAGGATGTAAGATGTGAGGAATCATCTCCCTAGCTCAGTAGAATTGTACTCAACTGACAGCTGACATGGCCTTGGTGAACGAAGTATCGAGGAAAAACTGAAGGGAATTGTCTATAAATGTACTGGAGATGGAAGTGTATCACGATGCGATGTGTCCGGGTGCTTTCTCTTTTCAACAGAACTGTACTGAGCTGATACGTTCTTCAGTGCACAAAGCGTCGGGAAGGAACTAGAAGAGATCATCCTCCAGTGTGCGGGAGATGAACATGTAAAATTATGCGACACGGCGTTGGCAGGATGTGATAGGTCAGTATGGGTCTTACTTCGCAGACTTGTCTCGTGAGCTAACACAGATCTCAGCGCGGAAAGGCTTGCGGCGGCACTGCAACAGGCTATCCACGATTTAAGTAAACATGGGAAGCACTGTTGCAGGGAGCCATGTAACGTGTGAGTGTTTCTATCTCAGTAGAATGGTGGCAGGGACCTGACACTTTATAGATTTGTTTCGACACAACCAAAGCATAATATGAGCGCAGGAAAGTCCCGACTCTTGTGNTACCTATGAAACACCTCTTCACCCGAAAGACCACTGCACTATATGGGAAGCTGGTCGAGCAACTACTGCCATCATCGGACTCTTCAAAGAAATGCGGATTGGAACCCCCATCGAGGAGATATTTATTGGCGCTGCACACATGCGGAACAATCCGTCTCTCGATGTACTACGTGAAGCCATGGTTCTGTACCCAGGTCGCAGATTAAGCTGTCTGATTAGCATTGGGAACGGGATAGGTCCCAGGATCTCGCTATCCAAGCAGTTCCGTTTGGGGGGTAACAGTCTNGCTTCGCATGTTTAAAGCCATCGCAGAAGACTGCGAGTCTAAAGCTGAAGAACTACAAGAGCGTTTCCTCTACATGGATAGTCTATACTATCGCTTTGATGTGAGTCAGGGTATGCAATATATCAAGGGCAAGGAGCATGGACGGGAAGGCGAGACATTGACGCACGCGAAGGCTTATATGGCAATCGTTGAGGTAGGAGAGAAGCTGAAGGCGGCGACTGGAGCACTCTGTAAACCTATCGGAAAGATATATCCAAATGACAGTGAGTTTAAGAAAACGATCCCCGTTCCATGTTGTAACGAAGCCTGATAAACATCCAGTCATTCACATAACCAACACGCCATCTTCCCAATTCGTAGGCTATGACGACGAGGTACAGCACGCGCAGGAGGTTTTGCTGCCGCAGAAAGGCTCAGGAGATGGATCTCAACGAGTTTTTGTTCTCACCGGGGAGGCTGGAACTGGAAAGTCGGAGATTGCCCGAAAGATCGTCCAGCAGTGTTTCAACAGGTACGCGACAGCCCATCTATTTCTTTTTAATTTCATATTTCTAATTTAAGTTCTCGCTGGCGCAGGTTTTCTCTCGTCGAATTCTTCGACGCTAGCAGTCGTGAGCGGCTTCGCTGGGCTTTCGAGACATTCAGCGTGAGAGAGGGAGGTGCTCGGTCGGTAGCTGCTGCTTGTGAGATACTACAGGAACGCCAGTCACTGAAACCCTGGCTCCTTGTGTTTGATGATGCAGATGAGAGCCACCCTGAAGCACTCAAGGAGTTCATTCCGGAATGCGACCATGGTAGCATTCTCATCACCAGTCGTAACCGAAGATATGCCACGCTCTATGCTCGTCCCGAG
Organism: Chondrostereum purpureum; assembly: GCA_004354395.1. Taxonomy (NCBI): domain Eukaryota; kingdom Fungi; phylum Basidiomycota; class Agaricomycetes; order Agaricales; family Cyphellaceae; genus Chondrostereum; species Chondrostereum purpureum. The sequence goes on along the minus strand of LBLO01000946.1, from coordinate 2,269 downwards.
AGTGCACACCGAGAAATCATAGCATTGGATGATCTTTCCGCCAGGAATCTACTCCTGAACCTGCTGAAATGGGCTTCGCATCGGGCGGAAGACACGGCGACCAAAGTTGTCAAGGGCCTGTTTTGTCTGCCGTTGTTGATTGTCCAAGCAGCCGCGTATATCAGGCAATCCAACTGCGGTCTCCCATATTTCCTACGATCCCTTGAACGTCGCGATTGTGCCGCATCCCCTGCTTCAGCCGTGGCCAGAAGCGGCGCGATAGCCTCTTCCGTCTTGCGCCTTGGCTTCAACCAACTAGGCGACGCGGGAAAAACACTGCTTGGCTTGTTATCTGTCTTAAAATGTGGCTCCGTTCCCGAGGACTTCTTCAAATATGCCAAAGAGTATCTCTCACAGTCAATGGGAGAACTACCAGATGCACGTGCATTCCTTCGCTCCTTCAAGGATGGTGGGCGAGGGGGCTTTGGTATAGGGTTTTATAACGCTCTGAATGAGCTTGTGAGGTTCTCTTTTGCTTCTATCGACTTGGATGGACGCATCCAGACACGACCGTTCATTCGTGAATGGACGGGAAGAGTAATAAACATAGCGCATTTCGGCCGTATCACGGCTCAGCTCATGACAGCGGTGTTACTGCATAATAGCAATGCAGGTGAAGGCTCGAGTCACTGGCTGTTGCCCTACCTAACAGAATATGCCAAGTGCTACGGGTGGGACTCGCTGCCTCTGAAACTACAGCAATGGTATAATATGAATGTTGCTAACGATGGTTCTATACCGGGCGCCACAAGCAGGCGCTCTGCCACAGATTCCACGGCATCGTACCATACTTGTCTATGAACACTCTATTTACGATAGCTTTCTACACTCATATACCCTATAGTCACGGTGAACACGGGTACAATATATATATATATATATATATACTCTGTGAGAGTCCGGAAGGATGGAATCCAAACAAAGGTTTTAACCTACAGTAGTAGGATGATTTATTTCCTGAGCGCTTTGGAGAATAGGTGTCAGATTTATCATTTCGGTCTAAGGGTTATGCTGGTAAGATGGTCTGCAACCTATATATAGAGCGTTAGATTCAGTTGTACGACCTATAGCCAAGTCATTCCCGAAAGGGTAGACGCAGGAAAGGACGTCGACCCAACTAGAGGCATTGTGGAATGGAAATTATTTATGTCGGCGAGGCTCATCTCCTCGGGAAAGATATTGACTCTGCCATAAGTCGTGCAAATCGAATTTCAAATAAAAATAATGCTGTCTATAAGTCTCGGAACGCATTTATTTTCTGCATACCTTTTACCAGCGACTTGCAATTGGTGAAGAATAGCATGGTGGTTTTATGACTTCTAGAGTTCAACCCTCTCCGCTATGCCTTTATGTAATCTCTTTCCAAACAGAATACTGAGTTCTGGTGGTAGACGGAGCTCATTCGTGGCCCGGGAGATTTCACAAGTGTACATTGCTAAGCTGCAAGGGTTGGGCGGCGGCAGATTCAATGAGAGTTTTAATAATCAGGATCGTATCCATGTATGGATGGAATAAGGAATGTGTTTGTGGGTATGTACGGACCAGACGATATAAAACTCGATATTTCCACTTCCTCTTATTAGTGTTCCCGAAACAGGACGATGATAATAAGGGCAAGATGTGTGTGATCCACGGACTATGTTCCCAAGGGAGAATGCAAGAAAATAGGNTAGGCTCGATTTCCCACCAGGTGGAATGCGTACGGATAGAGGGCGCAGCAGAGGTCTAAATTCGATGTAGGAAATACCACCGGTTGTTCCATTAGGGCAATGACGGAGGATGGTCCAGGATAATACCTGGAGAGGTAGAAGGAGAAGTGAATCCACGATGGACGGACGGGGTACGTGTCGTGGGATGGATTGCGTCGGCCGAGTAAGAGGGAGTATCAGGCGCGTCGGTGGGCCAAGCGCGGGTCAGGCACCGAAAGAGGACAGCCTCAATTTTGCGGATAATGAAGCCGGATGGGCCGACGAATGCTTGAGGGAAAAGTCATTTGACCGAGTGATTAGATTAAGTAGGGATGCTACGTGGAAAGACTACCGAACGGACGCCGCGTGTGAATAGGTCGGGTTCCAAATGCGGACAGCGCCGAGTCTCTCTCCCCATCCTCATCCACGACGACGACAGGCCAGCGAAGAGTGACTAGGAAAAGTGAATAAGTGAATAGGAATAGGAATAGGAAGTGATGGGAGACGAGCCTCGGCCGGGCCTCGTGCATCCGGCATCTCCA
>LBLO01000945.1:0-13623 GCA_004354395.1 Chondrostereum purpureum | reverse complement strand
CCCCAGTCAGTCTTGTTTCTCTATCGCGTTGATTTGGTGTTTTGACTTGGTCATTGTTACCTCAAGCGACGACGTGTCAGTTACGATGAAGCAAGATCAAGCGTTCAGGCGAGCGATGCTGAGCTAGCTAGGGGGTTAAAAGAGGGACGAATCCTTGTTGTAAATGGTATATTTCTTGTTATTCTGAACTAACCTTTGCATCATTCATACTTCGTTTAGGAACGCTTCGCCCGATAAAACGAGATTACCTCCACAATATGCTAGTACTCATCCTGAATCTAGTAGTTTCCCTGTCACTTTCCCCAGAAGCTATTTCTATCGCAGCACTATACTCAACTATGTCGGACGATCACGAGATTCCCCAGTGGGTTTCGATACAGGTGATGGAATGGTTTGGAGAAGCAAGCAACGGATTGTGGAAGATGGACACTGAAGCCGTAGTAAAGGAATTAGGCCTGGGTATCCTGAGAAGACATAGAGTATGCACTCTTCATCCTCCTGCTCTGATTTTTNCGTCGATACTCATTTTTTAGAACGACCCGATCCCAAGGGGTATATTGGAAGCAGAATGGAAGTCTTTAGTCGGGGACTCTTTTGAATCCTTTGTCTCGTTGAAGCTATTAGCAGTACGACCCTCTTCGATCAAACGTCATTTTACCGCTTGTACTAACTCCTTTGAAGGGAAATTACCTCTCCGTCGCTTCCACAGCCGTGTTCAGTGAAGCAGAAAGTCTCAAATACTTTCCTGCATCCGAACTACCTGTTGAGCCAACGCGCCGTTTTGGAGACCTCTTCCTCAGTCAGTCGACTTGGCTGAGCGAGGACATTGGGCCTTTCTTGTCGGACATTGCCATAGATTCAAAAGAGAGGGACATACTTCTGCTCAAGTATGCTCGTGTGGTTATTGATCCTAAGGGAACATATTACACTGCACGATCTCAGTTTAACATGTAGTTTAGATAATTTGTAATCTTTTCGTTGTTCTTTGTGTTATCTCCTTACTTTTCAACACCCGAAACATGTAAACAGGCATTTCCCTGCTTGTTTCTTAGATGAGACGGCTATATTACACTCTACCTGATACCTGTGTATCAGAACTTCCAACTGGAATGAGCACGAATTTGGCAAAGACAACAAGAGGTGAATACTAGACTAAACGCTAGCCAGCTTACATTCAGAAAACTTTGCTGAGTATTTCTGTACCATAGGGGCGGGTTTCGCGAGGGCCGGTCTACTACTGTGATTGCCACGATTCTCATGGGGGCCTGCACCTCGGTCCTCCTGTCCTCTTTTCACCATGGCTTCGGAGATCATAACCAAACGGCTTCATATATCTGGCCTCACCCCCTCATTAACTGCATCAGATATTTCTACTCGATTATCGTCGTTTGGCACCGTAAAGGCTGTCGACGGATTCGGCCTCAAGGATGCTCTTGGACAACCCAGAAAATTCGCGTATGTTACGATCGAGGCCCCCAAAGCTCAGCTTGCCAAATGTATGTCCCATCCAATTGGGCGAAAAACTTGTCATCTGAATTTTGAATCACCTATGATAGGTGTGAATCTCCTGAGCGGATCGACATGGAAGGGAGCCAAATTGAGAATCGGCGACGCAAAACCTGATTACACTGAGAGGTCTGGTGATGTTTGTTGTTACATATCTGGTTTACATTCTAACGTGTGCATAGGATAATCAAAGAAAACACAACTGTCTCCGATCCTTCCCACAAGCGTCGTCGACATAATAAATACACTGCGGTTTGTGCTGAAGATATGTCTTTAATTACTCCAGAGACTGCCGCTTCCAAACCAAGCTGGAAAGTCACAACGACTGGTAGAATCATGCGGCCGATGAAGATGCGACCTGGAAGGCCCCTACCGTTGATGGTTGGAGAGGAACAGGCAAAAACTAAAAAGCGTAAACGGGAACCAGATGTCAGGGCAAGAAGGAGGACTATAGACATGACCAAATGGGCCGGAGAACGTCTTAAAGGTATCTTTCTAGATGGAGGTGCTTATCAGGAAAAACTTGTGGTTCCCTCCACAGTGGACACTGCGGAGGAATCCTCCGAAGACGATGAAGAGGGGCAGTCGGAAGTTTTACCAACAGCTGTATCATTTACACCAACGATCCAACAATCGACTTCCATAGACAATCACCTTCCAGATGGGGCGGAGACTCCGACTGTGATAGATTTGACGGCAGAAAAAACCCAAACGCTAGGATTTCTCCAATCATTATTTGGGGACCAGGAGTGGGGAGGCGAAGAATCTCTCTCGGAGGTTGGTGCCAACGAGCCGGTGTCAATGCTACCTGACGGCGCCGACATGGATATGGATTATGAGCTCGTTCCTGCAGAACAGGAGGGACCCTCTGAAGCACCGTCAACGCTATCTGACAGGGAAAATGAAGGTGTAGAGGCTGTGGTGTCTCCTCCTCCGCAATCTTCGAAGGAGTCCACAAATCTTAAGGATTTATTTGCCCCCCAAGAGCCACAAGGTTTGTTATTGCAATGTTCGTATCTACATCTATTCTCACTCCGGTCATTCAGGAGCGTTCTCTCTTCTAAATCACTTGGATGTCGACCTCGACCTTGATGAAGATTTCATGCCATATGCGGCTGGTCCTTCTAACGCCCCCGAAGCAGCTGTTTCCCTGATAGAGCCAACCACGATATCTACCGTACAGCCTTCACAGACATCGCTGAAATTTGACCCCAAACGGCCTTTATTCTTTCCTCCGCCAACTCGCAAATTGACCAGTACATTTTACCGAACTGATAGTGAAGAGCAAATCAAGAAGCGATGGGAGGAGAACAAGATCGAGCTCACCCAAGGATGGAAGAAGCGATGGAGAGAAGCTGGGAAGATGAGAAAAAGAAGGGGAACAGGAGAGGATGTAGAACAAGGATTGGATTTATACTAGGTTGGCAAATGAATGTGGGTACATATATATATGTATAAGTATTGTCCTGGAGGCTGCCACTCCGTTATTTTCAACACAATATGAAACACTATCCACATTATTATCCCGATTTCTGAGTGATGTGGCCTGAAACAACTCTTCTTGAACCTTCCCCGTCCCTTGCGTGGATGTAACGTCCTACACCCATAAACCACAACGCTCGGGGAACTAACAATGTTAGCCCTAAGATTAGATTTGTCCAAATCATTGGACTCCAATTCGAAATATGCCATCTTGCATCCCCCAATGCCCAGAATGTCAGATATAGGTGTCCAATATCACCGATAAACAGAGGTAGGAAAAGAGCAGCTACGATCTGTTCTTGGATTGCGAGCTGAGATGAAAGCTGAGAGCGCACGATGCGCAACACACAAAAATTGACGACCCCTAGCAGAGCACAAACATGGGCTAGTTGGATAACTGTCACCAAGGATGATAAGGGGAGCTCAGCGGGCGGTAGGACGCCAGGGGGCCAGGGTGCTTGGTTGTCGTGTGTCTAGTATATATTGAGTCTAGAGTAAGACATTGAAGGGAAGGGAGATAAGACGAACAGATTTAGGGTCTCTTTTAGTAACGATGGTTAGTGTTTTTATCAGTACCGGGAAATACGAAGGGACATACATCATCGTGCCTATGAACCCTCCGATACATAATAAAGGCTCGTAAAAAGCAAATGTGTAGAAATAGTAGTCCGGGATTGCAGATTGGGGAGCCATAGAAGAGTGTGAAGGCTCAAAGAATGGGAGTGTATGGGTATGGCGATGATTTGAGGGTGTCTCGATGTGATGGACGTTCGCAACAAGGAGATGACTTGCCAATGATGGTTTGTCAGTTATGGATCAAGTCTCCTAGAGCAACCCTTCCAGAGCACACGGCTCTCTTATGGGATTGATTGTGAAGGGTGTCCACGTCGGAGGATGGCATCCCAGTCTATAAAAGGTCATGACAGAAAAGATCTGCCCCTGTCCGGATGAGTCATTGCATATTTGTCTTCATCTGCTTCCCCGCATCAAAACCCGGCCCTAAATGAAGACATATATGATCTCGTCCCTTTTTTCCTGTTGCTTCATCTTACATTCATGGTCTTTCGAAAAACCAAGGCGGACGAGACTATTGACAACCCATCTCGTCTTCACCTAATGGCGAAGACCTAGACTGAGAGCGAGGATTATAATGCTCGGAGATGTCTGTTTTTGCAGCGGATCTTTCAAGCTTCGCTTTCTTCCGACATAATTTACCGGGCCCGGTTTGTTTATTANCTTAGGTTCCGGGTAACGAGAAATTGTCAATTTATTAGAGATGTTATATTTATCCCCTTTGGAAACTTTCTCCCTCTGCTGGCGCATAGATAAGTATCATCCCCGAAAACGACTATAGAAGCATGAATGAATGAATGATATTGGTAGATCGTAAGTTCTAAAACAGCAGGCCGTGGGTCTTAAGATAGTCTTCGTGTTCTGGAATATGGTCAATCACTTGAGAGTCTACACCCCTACGCCACTGTGTGAGCCCAATCTAGAGCAAAGCGTCAACTATTTTGACATTGAAGAATAGAAGAGACCACATACGCGTCCAATGAAGCTGTAAATGAGATCCCATAGTACGTTGTTGTGCGGGGAAGATCCTCGAGTTGACGAGCGCAGTACATTACTTATGAAACCCACGGAAATGTGGAACTCCCCACGCTGAACACCTGTGAGTAGGGCATCGGCACACTCTTCGGGAGACTGTCCCGGATCGCTTTCTTCCAATGCAAGAGTAATGCCAGGTTTCGTCTTGTTCTCTTCAATGTATCCCGGAGTGTGTATGGTAGCAGGAAAGAAGATGTGTACACCAATAGAATAGAGCAGCAGTTCCTGGCGAAGGGTTTCTGCCAGACCTAAAAAGTAGATGTGTGAGAAATACTTGCCATCTGAATAACGTGGTCCGTACCTCTCAAAGCATGTTTTCCCGGTGCGTATGATGAATACCCTATGGTGCTCATCAGGCCCAAGACAGAGGAGACAAAGACAATCTTCCCGCGAGTCTTTGTTTTGCACATCCGCTTGACCGCCGCCTGCGTAGCACATGAAGAAGATCATTCATTGAGATGTGATGGTGATGCTACTTGGGAAGAACTGCTTACCAGTGCTGTCAACGCCTGCACCCAAAAGGCATTCTCCATTCCTTTGCGTAAAGTGGACTCTTCTTCGTCGATGAAGAATCTCGGTGTCGATGCTCCAGCGCAGAGGAAGAACGCGTCGGGACATTTGCCACCGTGGGCCTGAGAAGCAGCGTCGAGAACAGCTTCTGCACCTTTTCCTTCGTTCAAATTATACGCGTAGGCTCGGATAGTTTGATTGGGAGATTGCCTGAATTGCTGATTTTGGGAATGATAAACGCGTCATACAAGGGGAGTTGGCGGGGAAAGGGAGCACACCTCAAGCTCAAGTAAGGCTTGTTCAAGACGTTGTTCATTGCGTGCAATAATGGATACATCCGCGCCCATTTTTGTCAGAATAATAGACAAAGAGAGCCCCAGTCCAGAGCTTCCACCCGTCACGTAGCAGTGCTATGGAATATGGTTGTAAATAAATGCATGCAATTGCCGATGAAAGTTAGAAGTTCTACCTTGCCACGAGGATCCCATCTTTTTGGAGGTGGAAACAAGCTGAGGAGCCAGACAAGCAGAGGCAGAACAACTACAATGACAGACGTAAGCGCGATACTAGGCATTGGCAGCACCGTTGGCAGTCGAAGATGACGTTCGACACGAGTGCAAATCCGCAAGGCGACAAAATTGCTGCATTACCCCGGTCCCATCAACAGTTTCGTTCGGTGGTGATCGACTCTTGCTTTCGTCTTAAAAATAACTTATCATGACTAGCCAATGACCACCATCGTGGAAGATGCTGACGATGTTGGAGACACTCTGGACTCTGCCAGTTCTATCGAGCAACCTCCAAATCCTTTCCAACAACCATTAAAAACATATCGTCCTCTTTCTCCTCATGTTCTTGCATTGCTCTCTCCCGCTTCAATACTTGGACTGCTCACAAGGCTTGGGCTTGTGGCTCTCACGACATACGAGGGACAAAGCATATTCCCACTGGCTTTTGCACAGGGCTTGGGATGTTTCGTTATGGGATATTTTTTAGTTCTCAAGGAACCTTTTGGCCGATTGTAAGGGCAATTTATGTTTTTCTTCGTTCGAATCAATATCGACATCAGGAAAAAGCTACGCGCCACTGTACACGGCGATTACCACTGGATTCTGCGGCTCGTTGACGACTTTCTCTGGATGGGAGATGGACATGTTTTTATCTTGGATCAACGCGTCCAACGCGCATCGAGCAGGCTTACGCGACGTGAGAATTTCAATCCTTTCGATATCCTGTGACGGTTTTTAAAAGCAAAGAATGTAGTTCATGGAGGGTCTAACGATTTCTGTATTCACCATCCTTATCGCCTTGGGCTCAGTCTCCTTTGGGGCGTACATCTCCCGTCTCACACGCCCAGTTTTCTCAAAATATTCCCCAAGTACTCCGAACTTCCAAACGCGTTATGCGATCACAACGCTATCCTTTTTAACCTACCCTGCGACTATTTTGACATACTTTCTCCTTCCTGTGTCCTATCGCCACCAAGCGACAGCAGCCTTGCTATTCGCATTCCCAGGAACACTCACCCGCTTCCTCCTCGCCACATTCCTCAACCCGATCTCTCCCTCCTTCCCACTCGGGACATTCGCCGCCAACTTCTTTGGAACCGCCATCCTCGCGATGGTCCACGTCTTGCAAAGCCTCCAGGACCACCCTGTGTCGCCGACTGCATGTGCGCTGTTGCAAGGACTGGGAGATGGATATTGCGGGTGTTTGAGTACGGTCAGCACTTTCGCGGTGGAATTACGTCTTCTCCGCAACGCGCGAGCAAAATGGACATATGGACTCTTCAGTTGGGCCGCCTGCCAAGTCATCATCGTACTCATCTTCGGGAGTACAATTTGGTCCGACACAGCAGGGAAAGAAAGGACATGTGTGTTCTGAAGAAATCGGCACACTGTAGCGGGCTGTATGATGCTTTGAAATATATTCTGCCAGTGATATCCCTACAAAAAAACTACTACGAAAAATAATGACAAATGTGAAAAAGGAGGTCATTAGGCTGCAGGAGGGGGTTTCATGATCATTATCGTAAAAAGAGATGGAGCATGTAATAGCGGGAAGGTGGTGATGGTATAGTAAACATGAGGCTTGAAGTTTGATATAGATAGATATATATTTGTTGCAAGGGTGATCTTCTGTGTGTGAGATGGTTGATGCTAGTAGCAATATGCAAGAGAAAGCAGATATGATGAGTGGATAAACAACAACAACAATAGTAGTGGAGGTGGTGGGACCGCGGACGATGGTGAATGGGCTATAAGCAAACGAAGGGAAGCAGAAAAGAGAGGACAGCAGCGAGCCATCCCACGAGAATGCCAACAGAACAACAAGGGGGAGCGAGAGTGTCATGAGGGGAGGGTGTCTATGCTCATGGCCCTCTTCTCTTGGACGAGGATAGCAAGCTCTCTCTCTCGTCTCTCCCTGTCTATCTGGCTCTGCCGACTGTCAGAGGCGCCGGCACCTCCCAACCACATTCCTCTCCATTCCTTGACTTGGGACCACGTCCACTGTTCTTCCTCGGTCTCCTTCTCACTCATCTCCTGTTTAACTTCAGCCTTTGGGGAGAGCATCTTCTGCAACTTCCGTCTGCCCAGAATGGGTGCGAGAGACAGGAAGGTGAGGAAGATCAGCTTGAAGATGATGGAGGGCGTGAGAAGTACGGATGAAAGGGTTTCCCGTGACGACGAGGGGGATAACGCAACCGTTTGGAGAATATCACCGATCTGGAAGGGGATTGTTAGTCAGAGAGTGCGTTTCGTTGTTAGTAAACAATTCACTAACCTGGCAAGTGACCGCTGTCCAGGGCAGAGATCCAATGAAGCCTCCAAGCATGCAGTCCGCGATATCCACACCGCAAACGCCGCAAGCAAGGTTGATTCCTGACCAAGGGACTACACCGATGAGTCGAAGGACCGAGAGGCGTACCCACGCTGGGGACTTCGGTTTGGTTGGATCATTGAGCGCGTATTTGTCTTTGGATGGGGTCCCGGGCATCTCATCATAGATGTCGACGGMTGATGGGGCGGAGGTGGCGGAGAAGGAGTTTCCCTCGATCGCGGAGCGCGTCATGTCCAATGCTTTGGGGAAAAGACGCGTCACGAATGGCCCCAGAGGTTTCGCAAGGAGAGTAGCGAAGGTGGACCCGAGCATCGTGAGGAACGTCATCAAGATGGTAGCCAGCGCAGGCGAGAAGAGCGCTCCTGCTAAAACATTCTGGCAAAACAAGGGGGAATTAGGGTTGTGCAAAGAAGAAAAAAACAGGAGAAATATGAAAACATACCCAGATGACACTGCCCGGGATGGACCAAGCGTGCTTCCATACAGCAGTCAGAGAGACTACGGCTAGAACATGGGCTAGTTGAACGGAACCGCTTTGAGAATAGCCGTGCAGCTCAGTGCCAAGCTGAGCGATATCGGCGAGAGTTCGTGGCCAGGAGATGGCAACTGGAAGAGACTTGACTGCCAATAGGATAAGGAGGGCAGNAAAGGGGGAAAAGGCAAATGACAATGAATATCGGCGTATGAGCCTATGGTAAAAAAAAAATATNNTGGGCTGAGTGAGACGGAAAAAACACAAGAAGAGTAGGACATACCGACTGCCATTTCCTATGAGTTCGTTGGACCAGGACTTTTTCCTGGACATCCCCAAAGGACGTTTGGTGGGCTGAAGCCGACATGGGGAGCACAAACTCATCCTCCTCCTTGCTGGGGGTTGTCGCTTGGGAGGACCATGAATGGTGTTTGCTTGGCTGGAAATGAAACCATTCGAGAAAGCGGGAGGCAATGAGGACTATCATTGAAGGGGAATCTGTAGAGTCCCTAGCAGAAGATTTCTTCTTGTCGTCTGAATCCCCTTCCTTTGCAGAGTCTGAGTTGAGAGTAGAGCACGAGCGGCGGCGTCCAAGGCTGTGGAGGGTAAGCGCAGGCCTGAGAGTAGTGGAGGAAGCGCGGGATCGAGAGGGGGCAGGAGGAGAAAGGCTGTCTGACATGAGAGTCCTTGCTTTATAACCAAGGTGAAAACCAACAGAGTTCCTATTCCACCTACACCGCGTCACCCTTAAAAATCAGATCGCTTACTGCCGCACCGCTTATTTCTGTGCTCGCCTTCGCGTCGTCTGTGTATTCAACCGCCTCCGGTCCTTTGCTTTTCCATCTGCCCTCCATATTCTCTGCACACGCTCCGAATTCACAATATATCCTCGTCCATCCCTTCCAGCAGATGATCAGAACGATATGACCAACGCCCCCGTCTCACACCGACATCGTGTAATCCAACATTTGTCATGCCGTCTCATACGTCCCTCCGAACGATGCCCATCTCCAAATCATCATTCAGTCATCCATCCCGATCTATGTGGCGCCCCCACCGAGCTCAACATCTGCACCATCTTCTGCTAGCAATCTGTTTCAATGCCCTCCCGCAGTACTCAACTGCTTTGCTGCTACTTCGGCTGGGCGTCCATATTTAGTGTCGTATTCGCACTCGCTTCGAAACCTGCCTAATCAGCACCTATTTCCCAGTATGTATATGCCACTCGTAGAATCATAATAGCTGTATCAATGCGAAAACGGCCTAGTCTCATTTAATTGTTCCAAAATGAATTCTCTGAACACCGGAATGCATCCTATAAGCCAACGACCCCGCTAGCTACGGGGAAAGCGGCGCAAGGACGGGAAACACGTTCCTTCTGCACTCTCGAGGTCCGTGATACTATCTCATAAAACTTTATATTGTGTGAAATTTCCAACCGCAAAGAAACGGACGCCAATCCATCAGTGCATACCTGCTCACGAGTTGCAGTGGGATCGCCATTCGTCGCATTAGATAGACGGTCGTCTGAGAGAATCCCGCAGTGGCATTCGTCCCAGCTGTCAAAGAACATGTGAAGCCATAAGTTTGCTCGTCATACACAGGAGATGGTTGTTATTTAAACACACGGGCATGGGGGGAGGCGGCATGGGTACTGGGTTACATATAAGACTGACACGAAACCGAAAGCAAAAGAAAACAATCGAATCAGTGGCCTGCTCTCCTGCTCTCCTGGATGATAGTCGACAGCTCCTCGAGCTTGCGCTTCGACCGAAGGAGAGTGCCCAGCTAATGGAAAAGTGTAAGATCAATATACTGCATACCGGAAAGCAGGGCTAGAAACGAACCCTCTTCTTTGTGAGCTTCCTGGCCTTCTTATCCTACAGATACGAAAATGAAGACATGAGTATGGACTCTGAGGCGGAAAAGACAGATCAAAACGCACCTTCGAGTTACGCAGCAACTCCATTACTCTCCTCTCATAGGCAGAGAATCCAGCTACCTCTCTTACTACGGAGCGCACAAACTTGGTCTTTTGCGACTGGATTCCCTTGCGCTGGCTGGGGCGTGCGACTTTGGGAATGGGTGTGGTGGGGTGACCCTTGTTGAGGCCGTAGCTGATGTCTGTCCCAGCCAAATGTATCCAGTCAGACGGTAAGATCATAATAACGAGCTCTTTTATAAATACCACTGACTTGTGCGGGCCATTTTGTCTTGAGGATGTCGATCGGTGAGGACGGGTCGTGTCTTGTACCGCAAGATTAGAGAACTTTCGACTGTGGGAATCGAATTGTGATTACATCAGCATAGGGTTAGTCACAGGGCCTGATTTTGGAACTGTACAATAATTAGTCAGCGGCATCTCGGTAGATGTTGCGTCGATTGCACTCCGCTGAAATTCTCATAACACATTCCTGAACTTTTCGCCATTTTCGTTGTTTATCTTTCATATGTGACCAACGTTTCCGATAGATGGAAATGCCGCTATTAACGCGTCGCTCTCGGAGCTTTATTGGACAAGATAGTCTAGTGGCCACTCCGATGTAGCCCGCACTAACAGGAGTACTGGGGAAGTGGACGTGAGATCGGCGCAAGCATTGGCGCTGGTGGGGTGGGGAATTGCCGTCCCAGATGTAGCACTGGATCTTGGTGTTTGTGGGCATTGAGATAACTCCTGGCTCGGATTTAATATCAAACCTTTGTGCTTAGAAGAGTTGAACATGAGGCGTAATAAATCTATATCATTCCTGCGCCAACCCTAAAAATACAAACAAAAAGTGGTACTACCAAGATCAGCCCTGAGCAGCAGTCCATGCCCCCATTGCAATCTGTGGTGTCCACTGCTGTCGCACCATCTTCACTTTCCCTGCAGATGAAGGAGTCATGACCAATGGAGGGGGTTTCGCAATAGACGACGGAGATTCGCGAACTGCTCGTGGCGTCGATGTCGGTGCAGTTCTTGGTGTATTCAGCATTGGCACTTGTTTTATACCACGGGATAAATGTCGCTGTTGGCCTTGCATTGCGTGGCCGGGTTCATCTTCCTCCTCCTCCTCATCATCATCATCTTCGTCATCATCGGCATCCTAACGTGACATATTAGTATGAGGAAAGGATGGTGGACTGATATTCAACGTACTGGATCAAAGTCTTCCATCCTCCTATCTTCTTCTTCCTCTTCTTCATCATAGTCATCCTCGTCGTCTATCCATCTCCCCTTCCAGTCCACCATATCCAACTCTTCCGCGCCTTCTGGTCTCAGTCTCAACCACTGCATCCGAGGCCCGTTCTTCGCGCGCTCACTAACTTTGAATCCGTAGATACGCGGCACGTAGACGTATCCCGCAGCTCTCTTCTGCCNGCCGTGGGGATTTGGGTTCACGAACGTTGATGCTGCTGGATCCGAGCTTCCGCGGGGAGAGACCGAGGAGCTTCCGGACGCACGGCTAGGAGGTTTCCAGAATGGTGCTGGGGCAAGCTCGCGGTAGCTNCTGGAAAAAGANGATGAGCAAATGTGGTTCCAAAAAACGCGCCTGAAATCAATGTAAGTATGAGGATCGAAGTGAATAGATGTGTTGTATCCACCATCTACTCCTTGGTAGCGACTGCTAGGAGGGGAATATATATCGTTACAATTGGGACAGAATAGTTTGACTGTGTCGAGGCCTGGTACGTCGGATCGTCCACATGGAACCACGTTGATTCCAACACAGTAAACCCTAGGGCATGAGCCAAACGTTCCGTTTTCGTATTTATCTACCTGAATAGACGATAAGTACTGACGAGGGACTGAGACCTGTGTTACACGAGACACTCGTACCATTGCTTGCAGTCCCATGCGTGTAAGAATATATCTTTGGTGAACAAGGCCATACAGCATCTCCGCTGAGGACTCGACGATGGAGACATCAGGTATTTTAGATGCATCTTCGTCTGGATAGATTGAGAGACAGTGATGAGGCGCGAACATTGAGAACGCAAGTCACGCCGAGGACTAACCTGGCTCAACATCGAGGACCATTTCCATAGCCTCCTTCCAGAACGGCACGAGGGTATTAAGGCCAGTGAGATTGAAATCGTCTTCGATGAAGTCTTCAGTCACTTCGCAAAAGTATTCATGTCCAGGGAGAGAGCAGAACCAACTGATCCAAGTGAGTGTAGAAGTAGGCGTGGAAGATGCTAGAAATCGACACGGGTATGTTGAGAATAATTTCGGTAGGCCGTTGTAGACCCCGAATGGAGAGGAAAGGCGCGTTGGATGGGGGAAGAACACGCACTATATCCATCTTCCGCCTCTACTTCCTCCATGAGTTCGTCTCCTTCTCCTGCACCGCTAATCGCATCCTCCTCAAAATCTGCTTGCGACGTATCCATGGCTGCGGCGTGTCTAGACATGAGATAGAAAACGATCTTTTTCTAGATTCAAAGCAAGACTATGTGTTGGTTGAGAGTACGTTTCAAACTCAGCTCGAACGGCCCGACATCGCTGCTGATGCGAGATGCTGTGCTGCTGTGGCATCCTGCGTCCAAGTCTCATCTTCAATGGTTACTACTCACCAGCTTGCCGAGCTTTTTTACTGCTGTGTTTCCAGTGCCGTATATTCCCCGTCATAGATGCGCTTCTTCTGAAATTCCTCGCCACCCCCTTGGGATATTTAGACTCAAACTTACCTACTTCTTTCTGAAATGGATCGAACTCGTAATTTGAGCTGAAGGTTTCCAGGCACACTCACTTCCAGTGAAAGATCCCCGTGCATTGCGAAAAGAGAGAATCCAAGGCGGCTTCTCGTGCGACTTAGTCGTGCTTGCTCCGGATGTGTCGATTTCCTGGCTTCATGACTGTTGATTTATCCTTAATATTGCGCTTTCAATGCTCTGGCAGGGCGGAGAATGTGTTACAACCATTGCTGCAACTTCCACTAAACATGTCACCGACGCATGCATAAAGGCCAGGCCCGAATCACACTTCACACTGCGCTTCAAGGGCACCATCGAATCTGTCAATCCCCCACAGGAATATCACGTCCTTATGGCAACCCTTTCATCCATGGTGAGATCTTTCAGTGGGTATGAGCATTCCCTATAGCATTTAAACTCCGACATCGGACCGTAAACAATATATTCAACATTTTAGATGGTATTTATTGGCCAGCCCTCGACAACTCCCATGAGCACCTTGAGTCTATAGGGGATGGTCCTGAATT
>LBLO01000944.1:0-13624 GCA_004354395.1 Chondrostereum purpureum | reverse complement strand
TATTACCGCATACAACAGCACTGGTGTTCTGGTTCTTCACATAGTCCGATCCACCCTCCTTCGTGGTGGCGGTGTCTCCGCTATGGCCTTGCCAATAATTTATATGTCCCCCATTTGAGCAGGTGTCCGACCAAGACGACGACATCCCATTCTGATAGATGGTTAGATATCCAACGACATATACATACGGAAAAATAAGAAGTCTAACGCACTCCACGGAAAATCAAACAGTCTTTTCCATCCACTCGATACTTGCACTCGAGTACACCCTCGAGCAACGACGCGGACGATACAGGAACCTCGATGACAGGGCAATTTGCTGTGTTCATCTCAGCTATGGCGATGGGGATGAATTGTGTGACAATCACTAGGACAGTAGACTCAATCTCTTATGAGGTCAAGTTCAGCTTCTATCTATAGTACCCCGTTGTCGTTTTCGGGTTTGACGGTGGTTTTGACCAGTGTAAGGCTATAGCCTATGTGTGTGAAGGAACCCGTACTTTGAGGGGGTGTCGGCCCTCTTTCTACTGGAGAGGATCGGTGTTGACACAGCAGGATGGCTTGTTTTTCACTAAAATTACTTGGCCATTCAAGCGAGGCGAGTAGGAATGTGGCGCGACGGTCTCTGCTCAGTACCTCTTAGACTGTGGACTCACTCATGGTTACCAAGATCTACATTTTCTTAGCAGCACTATTAGACAGTCAAACGTGATCTTACGCTGAGATTATCACTAGGACATGTCGGAGGAAGCATTTTCAGCCTTGAACTTTTGGCTGAGAAAGCAGACATTATTATTGCAGTGGTGTGCTCCGGATCCTTGCTTTCCGCTCCTTCTACTCATTTATTATCACTTGAGGGCGGAATYTGATTCGATTACTTGCTATCTAAGCCCAACTTAGAGGCGCGAAGCAGCGGATTTGAGTAGGCATCTTACCAGCACCCTGAATCCAAATTCYCGTTGCACAATTAAGAGTGAAAATTTCAAATAATCAATTCATTATTATCATACAGAAAAAGCAGTCCTAGAGAAGTATTTATTGCCCAGAGCCCTTCTTATTGATGGGGAACGAAAGGGCGGAAGTGAGGCGCAATTGTCGTCGAGTAGCCGTTATTGGTACCACTGAAATGCAGTACACGGGGATCCTGAGCGCCCGGGAAAACAAACTCTGTGGGCATGACCCCGGGATTGAATAAACTCTGTCGAAAGGTTCTCGCCCCAGTTGGTGCTGCAGCATTGAACTGGCGCCGGCGTGCATCTCTGTGTTGACCTTCATCCACTCGTTCAATGGTCGGATTTCTTGCTATTTCTGGGTCGTGTTCATCTCCAAAGCCAGTCTGAAACGTGGTAGGTTGACGCTGGCGCTGATCACCAGGTTGCGGAGCAGTTCTTGCTCCTTCAAGTTCTTGTACGGCCGGTTCTTCGTAGACGAGAGCAATATGTGCACGCTATCCGGCACTCAGTATCAATATAATAACTTTCAAAAGTCAGGAAATACTTACTCTGACATTTGCGGCTAGCTGTTCGAAGTCACGAAGGATGTGAACCGCTTGCCTGTGCTTGTCGATGAAATCCCATGAATAATCGGTTCTTAGTCTTCCGATCTTATCTTTAAGGCTGAGGATGACACTTCAGAAATATCAGGATTGGAACTTTAAACAAGGCCTTACTCGTAAGTCTCCCTGATCAACGATCTCTTAATTAGGCCTGGCTTGTGTCCCATGATGATGGGTTCAATAGTCATCGAAAGTTCGTCAACAATCCTTTGTGCAAGTGTCCAAGGATGAAAACATGATATCCACTTGATGATGCGCTCGAGAACTATGAAGAGGAAGAAGCTCGCCACGGAGATCGTCAAGTAGGTCGTCGATGCCTCCCATGGATAGTCGCAATCATAGCCGCGTGCTCTGGTAGTGTTGTTTTCAATCATGGCCTTGAAAGTCGAGTTTGTGTAGTAGCGACTTGCTGCGGCTCGCAGCGCTTTTAAGCCTGGTGGGTTACCACGGTAGTGTGTAGACCAAGTACAATAGTCAAATGAACAAAGCGACTTTTGCTTATCAACGTTACCAAGCCTATTATCGATAAGACATTATAATAAGTTCTTCAAGGGAACATGTTGTTGATGCTCCAGAGGGAACAAGGACTTTTGAATGGCGTAAAAATTAGCCCGACTAGATGCTACACATATACAGAACTAAAAGATCCAACATTAATCAACAGTCGATTCTGCATCGACAATCATGATGCAAAAAACATAATATCCCTCATATCTATCATGGCGCCCTAGTGGCGCACACGTCATGGTATTGCAAGATTAACGGAATTCCCCGACAGTCTACACGAAAGGTCTGGTCAGCGAGAACTCAAAAACTCAGAAGACAGAGGAACACTTACANGGCCGAACCATCCTTGCTCTGGGACCTCTAAGAGTCTACAAGCTTCTCCGTCGCATCCTGCATACGGACGCTCGTTTCCAGACCACTCAAGGGTGACCCCATTGTATTGAACGGCAAAGAATATCACTATAGCAGCAATAGCAATGGCCGAAGAGAATGCACCCGAGGTGATGCTACGGTAGAATACCTATTGAGCGCTGCAGCATGCTAACAAGGACGAACAACTCACTAGTTGTATTTACTCCACCAGCCGATGTAACGCCTCTTAATGTAGTAGTTGAATGCCCAGGCGACGGGAACACATGGCCAGGTGTTGGCCAAGTTATATGGTGGGAAAAGGAGGGCACCGTAGAGGATAACAGGGAAGTGAACATATTCCATAACACGCCACTTCCTGCGAAGGAGGTAGAAGGGAATGGGGGCGACAGCACCGGCGAAGAAGCCTAGAATAAATGCATGAGCCGAAAAGTCCATGAGGGATCTTGAATGGAGATTTACCGAAGAGGGTGTAAGAGTAGATAGAGCCATGTCCGAACATCTTCTTGGGACCAAGAGTACTGCGGAGGAATCGTTATCAGTACAATTCACTTGACGGATAGAAGAATAATCCCACCCCCATAGCACACTGGCAGTGAAGAATGTGTTGATACCTGGGCATGTGAAGCGGTCCTTCTGCGTGGGAGAGCATACTTCCTGTGATACAAGAAAGGCCAGGTCAGAATAACGGGTTTATGGTTTTGCGAGGTGATACACACAGGAATAGAGGTCATCTGGAAGTTCACTAGAGATAAGGTTATCTTATGAGCGCACGTCGGACGTAGGGAGAGGATACCACTTGCCTACGGAGATGGCAACGAAGGTGGAGACAACAGTGGCGACCATCTGGATCCAGAAGGTGATCCGGGGAGGGATGTGCGTGTAATGGGCGAGCTTCAAATCCTGGGCAAACCGAACGGTATGGGCAGTGGTCACATATCCGTAAGTCTTGAAGTAGTTCATACTCAAGGCATCACCCTCAAACCAGAGGCCACTGGGAGAGACAAGTCAGCACGAGACCAACCACAAAAGAGACAAGAAGACTTACCCAAACAGCTCAGCAAGCACGTTCAATGTAATCTCCTGGTTGGTGATGGACTTGATGATACCGATAGGGATACAGAAGACAATGGCCAGGGCGACACCATACAGCACGACCGCAGGAGTGGTATGCGTAGGGTAGGCTCCTACACCGGCAGCACCGAGACCAATAGAAATGCAAAGGACGGTGAAATACCACCACTCTGGTACCTCCTTGTAAGCAGACATCAGGCGCATGTGACTGAAGAACATGAGTACCAGGCTGCCAAACACTAGGCAGAGAAACTTACACATCATCAGCCACATCGAATGCAGACTTGCGTTTGAAGATCGTTTTGAAGCCGTTAGCAATCTCATGTCTGTGATAGAGAGCAGCATGGACAAGGGTCGCAGTGTAGACAGCTATTCAAAGACATAAGAATCCCACCCTGTCAGAGAATGACAGATGAACACACCAAAGAAGATGGTGTAGCAAACAATGTTGGCAGCAGCGAGATATGCAGGAGAATAGTTCTCGTAACCAGTTTGATCGAAGTGACCTTCTTCGTTGATAACCAGCTGCAAAGAAACCATAAGGAATTTCTATCGAAAGATGTAGTTTTGGACCGGACACACCGAAACATTGTAACGTGCGCCTGTGTTGTCGAATACACCATTAGAGTTGATGGGGAGATAAGCGGTGAAATGAGTATTCGTCCACCTGTCAACCAAATCTGTGAATACAGAATAAGACGCTTCCATTCAGAGATGCAACTTACCAGATAGCAGCAATGACAGGGGTGACAATCAAAGCGCCCGCGAATGAATTCAGAGTGCTGTAGAAGGGAGAAACAAGGGGATCTCCCGARACAAGAAGCTGGTTCCCTGAATCAGATATCAGCAAAGTGTAAGAACAAAGAATAGTAAGAAACCATACAATCGAAGGTAGGGATAGGGTTCAGACCAAGGCCACTAACACTTCCAGTAATAGCGGCGAGAGCAATGCTGGAAGGCGCAATCCATGTCATCCTAGAAGAGAGTCAGTAAGGCGAAGAAATTTCAAGAAGATGTCTCACCAATTGAAGTAACTCATAGACTCAATAATGAAGTTGGGGAACCAGAAGTACACGAACATTCCGATGAAGCAGAACAAGAAGTAGCGCATACGAGAAATCTTCCAGCCTCCTTCGACGACATTATGATTGTGTTCATGGAATGCACGATTCAGAGCAATTGTAGCCAAGTTGGCGGGCCAGACGGAGATGACTGGGTACACTAAGAAACGACGAGTAATACCCGCCAATCCGTATCCGATGAAGTTGGTCGATAGCGCGGTGGTAATCTGGTATCCGTAGTCCATGGCCCACTTCTGACCAAAGAAACGGTCGGGGACTTGCACCCAAACGATGTTGGCAGTGTAAGGCGTGTTAAATCCGACGTTAGCCATGATGGTGACCACCATATGTTCCTTCTTGTTGAAGGGTCCAGGGTTAAGGCTCCATTTGTATCCGAAGGTGGTGAAGACTGTCGTGGGCATGACCTTTGCTAGGAAGACACCCGCAGGGTATGCGAGGATCTGGGCGACGTTGGAGTAGATGTAGATACCGGGTTGACGAATGTCAAAGAACTGGTTGATGAAAGCACCACCTGCGACATAGATGATACCGATGAACCATGCACGGAGAGTTAAACAAGGCTCGCTAGGGTCGTCACTGGGCAGGGAATTTAACAGGAGAACAGGTAGCTGATGCTAAGTACTCACTGATTGTCAACGACGGCACGGACTTCAGCATAAGGAGAGTTCTGAGAGAGACTTTAATAAGAGCTGAAGCGCATCATAGCACTACAACATACGATCGTAATAAGAGCCATCTCAATCTTGAGCTCCTGCCATAGTTCAGCAGAGCTCTTGAAATCTGGTTCTTCGACATAACGACTACAAGCACGGATTAGAATTCACCCTAGCAAGAAATTCGGATAGACTTTACCGGGCAAGGTCCAGAACGCGCGAAGGGAAGTTCTACGAAGTTCAAGTTAGGATACAAGCATTTACTGTGTGAGAGTCCGACTCACGGGATCACCGTAGTGCTACGGAAGAAAAGAAGCCAGTCAGAAAGGCGAAAGGCTAAGTTCAGGAGGATATACGGCCTACCATAGTCACAACTTGGCGAGCCTTACGGTCGACATCCTCATCCGACATCGTTTTGGAGTACTCGATTGCCTCACGATATCGTCACCAAGAGCATTCATGTCGGCCGCGATGATGTCGACATCCTAGTAGAAATAACAAATCTAAGTCTATACGTTCAGTATCATAGAGAAGGCAGCTCACGG
Source organism: Chondrostereum purpureum (assembly GCA_004354395.1). Lineage (NCBI taxonomy): Eukaryota > Fungi > Basidiomycota > Agaricomycetes > Agaricales > Cyphellaceae > Chondrostereum > Chondrostereum purpureum. The sequence continues at coordinate 7,839 of LBLO01000944.1, read as the reverse complement.
CGAGGACACCCTTCTCGCTAATCGAGGAAGAGTAGTCGGGCTGTTTCTCTTGTTTCTCCTTCTCCATGTTGGTGGCCATGGCGCGTCCTTGAAGTCGCTGATGCGAAGGTGAGGGGGCAGGATATGGAGGGGCCGCTGAAGAGAACCTATAAAGATTACCTCCTTATAAACAGGCTAGNCTAGAGAAGCCATCGTATCGTATCGCATGTGTATGTCGCCGAGATGATCAAATGCTCCATCAAATCTCAAGCTTCCCGACATTGGACCTGAGAGAAGCACGACCACTACTCCACATGGAAGAGCCCACATGGTAACAGTAACGGATAGCTGATAACTGGAATCTGCAGAGGTTAAGATTCAAATTACGTCCGCTCTTCCCCCATAGTATGAGCAAAAAGATCATCGCCCAAAACACGAAGATGTCGAAGGGCAAGTATTTCGTGTGGACATGAAGGCCTGCAGATGCCCACACCATAATGTAGTACATCGGATTTTAATGTGCCCGGACAAACGGAGAGACGAAGAGCCATCCATATGCCTTCATAGGATCCGGATTCTCCGTACGACTGGCAGTTGAGTTATCGCCATACGCCTATAGGTGTAGCTTTCCAGAGCTTTCCCGTGTGGTCTGTGAGTACTGTTCGTGTGACTCTAGTTCGCCAAGCCCAGTGGTGGCAAGGGTTTTCCGCTGTTCCTCGCGCGGCGCTATTCGCAGGACACGACTATCGAGTGAGTTAGTGATACCAGCTTGCTGACGGGGACATGAATAGGCTGTCTGAGCAGTAGTGAATGCACGCGTAGCAAAACTTGAGCGACCAATGCAGGAAGAGATCTGCTCCCAAAATGGACATTCGGATGTAAAATGAAAGTGATTGTCCCGATCGATCAACGGGTTGGCTCTTTCAGGGGAAAACAGTTGCGCGCCNGGTTCATAGTGGACCTATAAAATCCAGTGCACATACAAAAAGTCTATGTATACATTAGCAGCAGAACACGGTGAGCTGGGAATTCCGACAGTTGCATCACGGCGGGAGACTCGGGTTGCGTCGGTCAACGGGGCGCGGAGGGTACACAACCCCTTGGCAGGTCTTGGCACCAGAACTAAATATATGACTCCGGGTGCCACAGTTTGCCATAGTTTGCCTCCTAGATGCTTTTTATGCAGGCGCATTGAGGCTGGAAAATGACGAGAGAGTTGTGCAATGTTGTACATGTAGACTTCGAAAGAGAAACACCGACAGGCAGTCGAGAACTGACGCTGAATACAAATCAGTAATTTGATCAGAAGGAGTGCAGTCAGTGACCTAGAGTATTTACTTCAGTTTCCGTCTGGTGAGGAAAAATCTCTGAAAAAGAATGCCAAGGTAGCCCCGCCCGAGAGTCGTAGAGAAACGTGAGAGCCCGCCATACGGATATCATGAAGCAAGCCGTATAATCCGTGGATGAGAAACCTGGACAATAATAACCTGTGAGAGATAGACCGTCCAAACACCGTCCAAACACACCTTGAGAACGACCCTTCGATTCTATACTTGCAGCTCATGAGCATTTGTTTCTCCGTCGGGGCTCTTAAGATGTCCAGCTTTCAATTGGGATTCTGGCGTGTTATTGCACCACCTANCCGTGACGTGGGCTCAGTCGGTCATTTATAGATCTTACTGAAAACAATTCCATTGACATTCTGGAGCACATCTTGGTATGATGTTCCGGCAGCAGGGGGCTATCAATTCAATCCAAAGTCCCGTATTCTTCTGTGGCCCTGGACAAGCACTGCCTAGATAAGTATGAATGAATGCTAGCCAATAGAACTTGCTTGAGTTTCCGACTTACCTTGGATCTCCCGTCCCCGATACAACTTCTCTTCAAGGTCCCATCATCCTTTGGGTACCNTTTTTCAGTCTAAAGATAAGAGGACGCAAAGAGGGGATATAACGTCCTGAAAAAGATGTCCTTTCATTAGCATCTCGGATCCTACTGGGGGAAGATAATAAGGGAAACGTTCCGAATCACCCAGTTCTCGTCTGTTTGATCTCGGTCAACGCTAGTTTGATACCCCAGCTGGGATCATACAGTCTGGCCCAAGGTGAGGCGCCACTGTGAAGTAAGCCCTTGACAGTCGCTCTGAAACACGATGGCGAAGGTTCTACAGAATCATGCAGGTGGCCTCGTCGCATACAAACATCACGAGAAAGACAAGTTTGACAGCAGTGAGCATGGATAGAACAGACAGTTGGTTACTACCAGGAATCGAATCTTGACAACACACTGCGACTTTGAGTTCACCAGGGTACTGTCGGGGTGATACATATCACCTGCGTACGCAAAATACTAGGGCTATATCTTTCCATATGTCAATGGATGCCGTTAGCTCTTTCGGTCACTGTCAATATCAATTTGGAAACTGCACGCACATGGATATTTTCAGAAAGTACCACAAAGGAGACATGTCAATAGAAGATGATGCGTGTTCAAGCTTGTGGAAAGGTCTTATTATGGCGTCCTCCACAATCACTCGTTGTCTCTTGGCAATTGATAGCGACTGTATTTCACCGTTCGTTCGTATGGGCCAAGGTTTAAAACACCAGATCAACTAGAGATAAAGAATTCAGTTCATTGGATGAGCCTAGAAATTTATGAATACAGATGGCGGAATAGCGTGTGAGTTGAAATGCTAGCCACGTGGGGTACATATTATTCAACAGCCGTGGGAAGTTGGGCCGGTACCCCGAGTCCCGACTTTCAAAACAGAGCTGCTTTTCCACAGGTTCCCTTCCAACCATACACGATATCTCTGAGCACACTATTGGTTGTATAATCTGGAGCCCTACACATCATGAAGACTTTCATCATGGGCCTTGTTAAACAATAAGAACAACAAAAAATTGGTCTTATTATCTTTATAGTGTTCATCGTTACCATGCTCTAGTTCCCTTCTTTAAATGAAAGCGAGCGCACTTACTACTGGATAATAAACACAATATCTTTCCCATCTAAATCATGGCTTCTGGTACTCAGACTTCTCAAACTATACTGCTGCAAGGGATTCTCCGTCTGGAATCTGCGGACACGGATGAACAGTATGTCGTCACCTCCATGTAGTCTGATTTCCAAACGCACAGAATCTCCGGTAGAACGAGAGTTATTGAAAGGTATCTCTCACGTACAACGAAGAATCCAGATTATGTCGAAGAAATCCACCGAGAATTTGGGATTCTCACCTGTATGCTCAGATGCCTGGTATCTATAACGATTGACCAGTGTTTTCTTCTGCTTCCCTAACAATTCCTACGCCAGGATCCCACCGAAGACTGTGTAGTCCGCTTCAAAAGCGAAAACCATCTTACATTTCCGCAGTAGCATGCATATACTAACACTACAATTTTCCATGGTTAGGGAGCCTAAAAACGCTTGGATGTATGCTGGATCATCTTGACGAGCTCATGGACTCGAAATTGGAGCAGCCATATCTCTCCTGTTGCGACAAACCGAAGAGGACCACCCACACTTTGAAAGTCTTCTGGTAGTTCAGTACACCGTTTGGAGACTGTATCAGGAGGTTCAAGAGGATATTCAACGCTTGCGAGGGTTCCAGCACGGCGGATCGCTCAATAATCACCTACCTCAAGGCATCTGCGATGGAATTTTGGCGTCCTGGGAACGATACCACGAATCTAATGCTCATATATGGTGGGTTTGAAACGCCATCTCCAGTACCGTCTGGGCTCAAAAGATTGGTTATAGGAAGAGCCTTCTTGCGCAAAACTTTCACGCAGACGAGATCCATAGTATTCTTCATACAGGAAACTCGGAAGGTCGCCCTTCCGATAGCGACAAGGCTCACGCCTGGGCTCAGATCATGGTTAGTTTGCTAGTTTTTCTCTGTAGGATTAAAACAAAACAGTAACTGCCTTTCGATTTGATAGAACCATACCTGGAACGTTATTTCCCCCCAGCTTCCTCCCATTTTTACAGGTCCTTTAACGTCTTCGATGGAGCGCGTACACGACCTACTACGAAATTTAGTTACCATTGATGACGATCGGCTGCAGGCAGGGCTGGACGACGTGGATCGCGAGCTTCTCCGAGTCAATGGGCTCCTTATCTTGAAACACACGCTTATGCGGGACTCGAAAACGTACGAAGAGCGGATGGATCGCGTTAGTTCGACATTATGGGGAGCGTATCTTTCAGAACGAAATTTCTTCAGCAGTCAAAACTGAGCCGCCGCTAGGGTGTCGTTAATTGGTACTTTGGCCGCTACGCGACTACTCCGAGTCTGTCCTCGTCCGTTATAAAAGTCTACAGACTAGTACCCACTTCCACTCAATTATACCCTCTCTGAAAGATATCATAATTTACTGGTGATTACCCCCGCACATATTGCTTCACCCGCTGAGTGATTTAGTCTGCGGCAGTTGTCATCTTTCCAAACCGGTGTTCTTTCGTGGGCACTTAGGATCCTTCCGTGTACACTATCCAAAATGACTGTCCGGGAACCTAACTGCCAAGCCTCGGTGTGGAACTCTACAAGGCATCGGTAAGTTAAAGAGGCTTTGGATGAGTCGCAGGTTCTCGGGGTGAGATTCCCCGATCCTTAAAGCTGATACGTCGACAGTAACGTCCTCCCTCACCAAGTGAGCGGCGTCAGTCATATGCTTCCACCAAAAAAAAATGAATGAGCCGCAAATCATTCAGGGTCTCTCGAGGCTAAATGAGAAGTTGAGGAACCATGCCCAAGTCACCAACCAACGTATTTGAAGGATCCAAAGTTGATTCAGACTCTTAACAGTGAGCACAGAAGAATACAAGGTACAAACAGACGAAATGCAGGACGTATTCGCATTGGAGTGGTCTGCGAATACGCTCTATCCGTCGTACAGATGCTCGTAGAGATATAAAATGGATATGAGAAAAGCTCTCGGCCCTTGCTCGTGCCCCTTCCGAGAATCTCGGTGGGAACAATCCTGCGCGACTGGTGTAGTCACTCGTACAAATGTCCATTCCGTACTATCGATGGTCTATGACAAAAGAACAAAAAACGTTTCTCTTGCCGAGATGGTGCTAGTCGATCGGGTAGAAAATCACAAGCTCGTCTCAATTCCAGACATCTACCAAAAAATCCTTCACTTATAGTAACGTTGAATCCTTCAATCAACTCAGCATGAACAGAGGAGATAGTGGAAAAGCCCTGTGGCAATTGTGGCGGAACAATTGCGGCCGCTAGCGTGGTCATTCCGATCACGTTAGATCAGGCGCTTGCTACTCTGGATTTGGGTTCCTCAAACAATCACGCTGATGTTGCAGCCTTGCTTCCTACCATCATCTCCGTGCGGCCAGTCTTATATATAAGTCAGGCTTAGCATTCTCATTCCTTTTGTCCCGTTTCCATATCAGTCGTCTGAACCCTTGTTATAGGTATGTCTCACAAACTAACAGATTTCAAACAACAATGGACTTAGATATCCTGACTATTTAAATCTAGCATTCGCTACTTGGAAAAGGACTTAATCTCTCCTATATTTCTCATTACCCCGACAACTTCTTTGATTTACACAATGCGCGCCGCTATTGGAATCTACGAGCACCCAGAGTTCTCTGCATCTGAAGCTAGTCTGAGCACAAAGGGTCAGCGTATATACACCCTTGTTGGCGCGTTATCTGTCGCAGCGGCGGCTTCTACATACGCAGTATGCCGCTTCACTGACTTTGGCAAGACACTCCAAGAGAGGTAAGCACTTGCATTTATCGTCGGAAGTGCACACTCTAACACGTTGTTACAGCCCTCTTGTCCAGATGTTCGTCCAGCCAGGCAGCCTCAAGTCTACATAGACCCTCGAACATCTCTACTCCCCACCCAGCTCTCTCTCTCACTCGCTCTGCATCCATCGACATATGTTTTCCCTTTCTTCATTCCACGGCATCGCATTCAACATCGCATTCGTGTATCATTGTACCACTACCGTTAACATTCTCATTACGGGAACCGTTTTTCTTTTTGGGCAGAGGGCGAAGACCACTCGAGTCAGAGGATCCGGAAGCCACGGCCGTACGTCGCCGTTGATTGGCGCTACGGCGCAAACCATGACTAGTCCATCTCGAGGACCTCTTTTTCCCTCTGCACCGTGTACTTGCTACTGTATATTATACTTGCTCTATATCAAGGACTCTGGCTCATCCATATTTATGCTATCCTCGGCAACGGCACCCCTCCTTTTTGTCCATACTACGATTCAACCTCCGTTACGGACGCACCAATCTCAGAAGGCCGCGGCCTTATTTCCAATTGTTGTTCCGTTGTATTCGTTGTGTTTTGAGATGCATGATGCTATGTATCTGCTTGGAATATTGTGAGTACCGGCCCCGTTGCAACGTCAATTCCTTTCGCTTCCGTCAATACATTGGCGCATCGGCTACAAGTGTGAAGAATCCCATTTGTAGGTGGTGATTTTAGCACTTCGAAGGGATAGATGACATCTGGTCTGAGGCTTCGGAGCCCTGTTTTACAGTAACATCATTGTATAGATAAGTATGGCTGCAGCCGAAATTAACAATCCCTTGAAACATATAAAATCAGCCCACGACGCCTCTAAATTGGTATTCAATTACTTTGGATCATGTCTATGGGAAATTTTGATGCGACCCTGAGGATAATTCTATTCACCAACCCCCATAGACGCATCAAATGCGCTTCAACCCCGATTTAGTGTACTGTTCTACCTGCCAACCCCGACGGCATGACTTACGACATCCGGAACCTGACGGCACATTGCCACTCTTTCAGCAGAATGAGAGACGCGGTATGCCAGGGTATGCTGGCCTGTATATGTTGTATCAGATAGATATATTGTTCCATTAGTAAAGAGTAAAATCAGGAAAATTTCAACACATCTGTAGGCTATTTGTTACTCTAAACAATACTAGGCCCCAGCCGCCCCACATTGGTCTAGTCATATGAATTTCTCTCTCAAATACCTATCCCTTCTTATTTTCCTCTAGGCAGACTCGAGAGAAGATAGCTGCTCTATTCCTATGAGTCCCGGCCCCCTGACTAGTTGCACACATAAATCCCACAATCCGGTGACTTCCTGTATTTTTGCGGCGACTGTTATGCCAAATTGTGTTGCACTTTGGGCCTACTAATACATCGCAATCCAAGGTAGCTGCAATTATAGTCTCTAATTGATTGGTGCATAGGTAAACTATTTACTTCACTCTAAAAGAGGTACTCATTCGCTCTAAAACCTTGCATTTCAACAACGCCACATTGCCGGACATTGGCCGGCGCCGGTTTACACGTTTACGTTGTGGGCTGATGGGGGCGGGTTGGTGAATAGATGACATACCTCTTTGGGGGTTGATGCCACCTATGGGAGTTGGTGAATAGAATTATCCTTACCTCCGTGTGTCATCTACAAATCGAAAATATATGCCATGAGATCTAATTCAATTGTCCATCTCGTGCGAATTGAAGGTCCTCGTTAATGCGGCGTAAGAGACCACTACTTGGAACCGGGTTACCTCGTGCTTGAACTTTCCCACATCTTGCCCCCATTCCTTCGTCTTCATAGCGAACACGCAGCTAGAGACTATCTTTCGGACCAAGATTCTAAAAACTATGATGAGTTTAAGACTACGTTCCAGAAAGGTATTTTCATCACTCATCCTCTTGCTTTTATCATATTTGCTGAAAGACATTCCTCTGTGAGATCCTGAGTGCTGCAGCACGTGGGTCCTTCCCTGACCCTCGAGAGATAACCCTTTCCTTGATGCGAGAGGAGGGCTTTGTTATATCTCTCCTCAAGATTATGATTCCATACCTTTCTACGCAGGTGTCAATGC
>LBLO01000943.1:0-13631 GCA_004354395.1 Chondrostereum purpureum | reverse complement strand
TTTACGACAAGGTTCGTGAGGTCGAAATGAGCAGGATGTTTTGTGAANTTCCGAGGTTTGAGTTGCGAGGGCTGTAAAGCTATTAGCGAGGGGTTGCAGATCACACTTCCGGGAGATTATACTCACTACATTACACCAATCCTTGTCTGTTTTCTTAGGTATGGGAGGGGAGTATCGATTGTAAATGGCTTTAGTGTAAGCCATAGCGTCCGATTTTCCTGTCTTTCCTGGTTGCTGATTCGGGCCAACATGAACAGACGTATCGATGAGCTTCATACTATCCATCAAGTGACACGATTCGATGGACGCAATCTATGCCCTCTAGATGTCAATATACTGGTGCACTGGAACAACGCAAATCCTAACTCACGAACGGCGCACACATCTCACTTTCAAGATCAAACTTTTTCACCGAATAATGCGGAGCAGCAGAGATCACAACTTCAGCTTCACGGTTGTCATTCGACGATAATTCTTCAGGGTTGTCATCCAATGCCCTTGCCTGACTCCGTCTGCGCATTTCGGCCCGGCTCCGTCTAGCGATGGCCTCTCCATCCTCAACCATCGCATCAAGAAACATTTGAAAATAGCGCTGTTTGCCTTCAGGGATCGGTGGGCGGGCATCCCCGCGCTCAGGAACAAAATCACAAAGAAACTGGGGGATGGGAATGTTACCAACAAATTGACTTGCATCGGCCATTGATAGAAAGTTTTAACGTCGCCGTTCTTTGGATGTACTTGTTCTGTACCGGGCTCCTTGTGTGCGGGYGGGGAACTGGTATGTTGAGAGGGGCGATTAGGAAAATGGGACTGTGTGGAACGGGACTCTACGGCCAAAATGTGTTGGGACCAGTATTTTGAGCAGAAAGGCGTCTTGGATACCCGTCTATTCGGAAAACGAGGGCACTCGTACTTATACCGTGATGGAGGTCAAAGCAAACGCTGATGTCACGCGTGTGACATCAATTGAGGACAAGATGGGAAATGACACGTGACCGCGTCGGGCCTTTAGCAGTCCCGTTTTGGAAATTTACTAATAATAATAGCGGATGAGGGGCATTATGGGTGTTTTCTGTCTGAAAGTATGGTACCTTGCACTATGCAGAGTGACGTTGCGCTTTACTAACTGTTTTCTGGATATTGATCTAGGTTGACAGTGGGATACAAGAACACGGGGGATGGTGTATGTAGATATACCAACAGGGTGAGAGCACAACTCGCAAATAGGAGGGCTGAGAATACGATCATGTGCGTACAGAAAGACCGCAGTGATATCCAATCCAATTTCAGATAAACAAACATGAAAATTAGGCTTCAATACCGCTGTTCGATTCGGAGCCGAGCTAATTGGTATCCTTCTTTTTCTGTAGTTTCGTCTTGATTTTAGATGCCGCGAAGGCCGTAGTCTGCGTACGAACGTGATCAGTTTTACCGAAAATACTTCAGCAGGAGGTAAAAATGCACGCAGAGTGATATGATGATAACATTGGGCAGGATACCCATCACATCTAGAAAAAACTATGTGAGCATCATGAAGGAACACGTCTTGCTGTTAACCTGTACCAATGATCRCCCCAAAATCTGATGGTGCACCTGGAAGTAAGGCTCGAACCTTCGGATGTCAGTCAAGATCCTCTCTGGATTCATGGAAAAGGTTACCGTAGGGAGAGCAAATAAGGCAGCGAAGCAGACAGATAGGATGTCTGTACCAGACAAAACGTGAACCCGCCGTAGTAGAATGGTTTCCCCAGTGAGCACAAAAATCGCGACAGCAGATAACCCTATCCGAGTTCAAGAAAGGAATTATGTCAAGATCCGACAGACACTGCTGAATGGACCTACAATTTACTATCACAACGGCAATAGCACAGAAGATGACAAACCCAGGGCGCCTTGCGGTAAACACAACTTTCTAAAGGAGGTTCAAAGAGAATATTGGTGCTTGTCTTTACAGGAGAGAACGGAAGGTCACCAACTAGTCCACAAGCCCCTGTAGTCGCAGATGGAGTGTAGTTACACGTGTCCAGCCACAGAGTATCATAKGTGATCTTCCAATTCCTGGAATAGGAAGTGAGTGCCACAAACATTTCTTGTATAGGTGTTGATTAACCCACAAAAGATTGCCCTTGATTGTTACGCCATCCGGCTCGAAAGCTTCGAGACCATCGGGGGAACCAAGGTTATACTCAATCGTCCTGTTTAACGCCCAATTCCATTGGTTCTGCGGGAAATTTCATAGGATATCGGTTGAAAATATGGTACCAAGACTCACCATCACTAATACAATGGATCCTGTCCATTTGTCCCAAGGATATCCTACAATATGTAAGGTGTCAGAGAAGAGTTTGTCATAGTCTGTAATAAAAGTACCAACCGAACTTGGGCTCATTCCATATATCTCCATCATCAATGGCACCCATGTCGATATCAGTATCCACGGAGTCCCAGTCGTGCCCTTACAACAAAAAATTAGGACCCTAAATTGGCCATTTAATCGGATTCACGCACATCCAAGGTCTCCCAGGCGAGTGGCGCTAACATTCTCCAACTGATATGACGGTTCTCCTACTAACCTAGAGAGGTTATCATTGTAAATTACTCGGCTGTCGGATCGTTAATGTGGGATCCCGGGACAATGACGGATTGGTCGAAAAACGYACACATCACGATAAAGACCAAGGATACCATAGTCGTTGTCTAAGAGAGGTCGGAAGGGAGAGTCGTTCGTATCACGGGTGACTGCCGCCCATTGAATAACTTGAGCAAGCTATCAACATCTCAACCGAAAGTTCGTTTAGAGTATTTGGGCTCACTCAAGGAACCTTCTTCTGCATCGAATTTACGCAACGTTCCCTCCAGGAATACCTTCAAAAAGACCATTTTTAGTCACTAGGAAATATGATTCCGGGTCAGTTGCTCTCACAGGGATATTTACGCCTGTGTCTGAATCCAGAATGAACTTTTTGTAGTCCTTCTCTTCGTTGACTTCCATCGTTTTGCTCTCTCTTTTTGTAAATTCGAGGATAACACCAATCCAAATAGCAATCCTATCACATGAGTTGGTTAGTAAGATTACACATAGAAATAGAGATCAAACACACAGAGTCAATCCGGTCACGACATAGATAATCCGTGGAATGAATCTTTGGAGAACCTGTCTGTCCCTGGTGTAGAGCAGCCAAGTCCTAAATCGGGGTCGACTCCTGTTGTTCTTTTCAATATCATTCGACTCAAACGATTGATCCCTGGTCAAGGAAGAGAGTCCCGTTTTTAATGGAATCGTGTCATATTGAGACTTAGAATGAGACATCTTTATCCTGAGGTCGTTATGGGAGACAGCGTTGGAGNCGTCTCGAAGGAAGAACAGTTGTTGAAAGTTCACTTCTCTTTTTCCTTGCCTTTAAACGAGTTCCCATACAAGCGTCTATGAAGGTATTACAAAGAGCTTATCGATACTCCGGCGCGCCTAAAACAATCATGTTCTAGATCTGTGGAAGAACTGTTTGGATACGACTTGATAGATCCACTCTTAACGCCGACCAATCATGGATTGAAAACAGGGATTTATGCGAAAATATCTCCCTCAAGGCTCCACTGGCTCCCCAAACCTTTCAATTCCGGCGTCAAGATAAAATACAAACTTGAAGCTGATCAAGACTCACTATTGGTTCGCGTCGTCTTTGACTCCGTGAAATCAGCTCGCGCGGCGAGCTGTGAGATATCAGTGGATAGCTACCAATGTATTTAGTCTGCGTAAAGGAGGGCGTCTGACTGCTTCCAGTGCTCTAGCACGGAACACTCAGCCTCCAGATGCCTGATTCAGAGTAGATGGGTGTGGCTATTTGCATGCTTCTTAGAAAGTCTTAAACTCTGCTGCCAGGTCAAGACTCAGAGGTATGGCCATGGTTAAGCAACCTGTTCTACGAGTAGGATTGAAATTGAATAAGGAAAGGCGCGTCCAGTCACACGTTACTGATCCCATTCTGGGATGGAAAGTTGAAACAGATCTCACGCCCCACGTGCTTTCATCTCCCTTTTCCTTACCATCGAGAAGTCTTTGAGATGGTGTGGCTCTGTGTCTGTTATCTATCTCACTCTCTCTTTCTTACCATGTTCTGTTAGCCGAAGGAAATTCGTGATATTAAGCAGTTTTTGCAAGTTGCCCAGAGGAAGGATGCAACAGGTACGTCGATATACAACAATCATAGAAATACCTTTCGTTCAATGATATTCTCTTCCATCTTTGCAGAGGCGCGCATCAAGAAGGCTACATCGAAATTGGCCAACGGAAAGGCCCAAACTAAATTCAAAATTCGCTGTTCGAGATACCTTTATACTTTGACTATCGAGGATCCTGAAAAAGCAGAGAARTTAAGGCAGAGYCTCCCTCCAGGTGCGTCGCTTCATCCTCTGTATTTCATAAATTTTCATTGACACTCTTCTCAGGCCTCCGCGTTGTTGCTATTGGTGACAAGGCGAAGAAGTGAACGATTACGACTGATGTACTCCTTTCTGTATCGACATTGACCGCTTGCTGCTCTATTGTTTTGCCGTTGTATATCTGTATGATAATGAAGACTGTTTTACTCTCAGCACCCATTCTGCTAGAGTGATGAAGGAGCAATAGACAAAGACAGTATCGAAGTACGTGCCGTCCCAATAGTGTATACAGTACTTATTAATTGAAACAGGGAAATACTACTATATTTRTGTRCYCTAAGCTTCCATTAATAAATTAATGTCTAGCGACCTCGATGTAAAGCCTATCGTGGTTTATTCAATAAACGATTTTCTTCTCTCTTGTCAATTAATCATTGATTCTGAGTTTTCTGCAGGGAGTTTTAGCCTCCTTCTTACCTCTGCAAGCTCATTTTAGGCTGTAATTTGGCCGTACTTAATTGTGCTTTCCACCGAAGGNAAGATGCAAGGGGCATCCACCGCGATTTTCGGTGAAATCAACTAGTCTCGCAAGCCGACTCTACGATTCAGTGAAGACAGTCGACACCTCATGTAGAGTCTGGACCCTATACAGGGGGGTCCACTGAGAATGACCTCGGATCTTTAAAAAAAGGATGGCCGTGGTCGGCAAGTCATGTGCGAGTACGATCTAAGATCTGAATTTCCCAAACGGGTTCTGTTAAGTCCGAGCAGGTCATTCCCTCTCGTTAGCTTCTACTCAACATTTGAACGCTTCCTGCGACGCGCTCATTAGCAATCGTGTCGGGCCTAGATTACGAAGATGAGCAGTGGCAGTGACAATGGATTCTCTCATACCGAAACCCCCAACTTTGATGTATCATCACTCGAATCCTTTGAACACCACGAAGACATTCGGTCGCACAGTTATTATCGAGAAAGTGAAGATGGTGGGGCTCATTTGACGCCTCTGAGAGCCCATCCCCGGCATGGTACTCAAAATAGTAAGTTTTGGCCTGTGCGTCCAAAGTTTTATGCCATACTAAGCCTACAAATATCTCAGCACATCCCATGCAACATCCAGTAGTGTCTCCGAGTTACTACCCAATCCAGAGTGCATACTATCCATCGAACTACTATACTCCTTCTCCGATACCTTATCCACCAATTACACCATCGTTTAACTCTGTGCCCCCTCTTTCCCAGCCCGATCTTTGTACACAGCTTGAGCGCGAATTCGCTATTGGGATCTTCGAAGGTGCTTTCAAGGATCCATCCCTAAACTCAACATCTGGTCGTAGGAAATCTCGTGCCCAATTTCAATGGCCAGCCGAAGTCAAAGATGACGATCAGGAAGTCAGACTTTTGGTAGCCATTCACTGCATTCGCCGTGCTGGTTTCCCCACGATTGGCTCATTTCTGGCTGCAATGTTCAAACCTACAGAGAATCACTCAGAGCATGGTACGGTTTTTCACACAGTCGCGCGATTTCTTCGCTGTGAAGCTCGCGATCAAGATGAACATCCTATATCTATAATCAAGCACATATTCAATCACAAAAAGTCTTTGGAGTACTCACGATCGCACTCCCTGCATCCCCAAACTTCAACCTACCCCGTTATGCACTCTCCCNTTCTCAGCGTCTGGCACCCTCATTACCTCCTCACATGTCAAACTGCACGAAAAATGCAATCCTAGACTGGGCAGTAGAGAAAGTAATCGAGCAAGTAGACAAAGAAGCCAGTGCACTTACCGAACATCCTCTACTTGCGCGTCAATACAACGAAAAGATTACTTGGGATCGGTTGCTGGACTGGAATGTCAGTGATGTCCAGGAGACAATCGCGCGGACTGCACCGGTTACCTTTGCTATGTTGACAACGATTGCGGTGAAGCCAAATCATCGAAAAGCACTGGAGACGACAGCTGCTAAGGGAGAGCAAGAGGTGGAAGAAGATTCGGACATTGAGTATGGCGATGATGATGCACCACAAATGGAAGATGTACCAGAGCATGCAACGGCAGCAATACCAAAAGGAATCCGACGTGATCCATGGCTTGTACGTTGCTTTATATGAGTGATTCAGGTACTATACTAATCTCTGCTATTCTAGGGCACAACAATAGCACTTCTTATGCTTCTGCACTTCCGCAAGACCCTTGTCTTACTGTTCCCGACTCTCATTGGCATTTTTCTATTTACTTGCAATGCAAATCGTGATATCATTGCCGTTCTCAGCCGTGTCGGAATTTCCATTGCGTACAACACTATCTTGGCCTCACTTCATACATTGGCATCCGACTCATCTCTTCAACTCAAGGTGTTCGGAGCAGGTCTCGAATTCTCGCAACCAAAATTTCTTCTCCTTTACGATAATGTCAATAAGATGAAACGTGCATGGCAGCCTTCCTTGGGTCATCAGGATGAGCTTCAGAGTGGCACTGCTGCCACGGCTATACGTCTCGAAGATGTGCGACCTGGTGCTCTCAATTCTGCTCCCGTCATCCAAGCACGCCGCGAGAAGAAGAGAAAGAACATGTCTGTTGAGGATCTTGTAGATGACGTTGACTGGGACCATATCGAGGGAGCTGGAAAGGGAACAATAATGCGAAGTTGGATTAAACATGTTCCCGGACTGGGACGGTTTCAGGCACAAGTTGAGGGACTGTTCACTGGGGAGTACTCGAAGCACCCATTACGTCTGCGCAAGAGTGACATTCACACGATGCGTACAACAGATATCAATGAATCCGATTTACCTGGCACGAAGAATGTTCTCCTCAATCTCATCTCTCAGCTTGGTGCAATGCTATCGTGGTTCTCTCCACATCGGTGGTTCATATTTGTCTGTGGGGATCAGATGACAACTAATCTGGTGCGGAAGCTTGCTCGTTTTATGGGAAAGGCAGAAGATGGGTTTGAGCAGTTCCAATGGGCGTTGGCAGTCAATCAGCTTTGGCATTTGAAGTGGAACTGGCAGAAGTGTATAGTTCGTCGTCACTGGTGGTCATCTGTTGGGAAAGAAACATTTGGCTTGAAGCACGACGTTGATCTCCTTGGGAGGGAGAAGTTCAATCCTGATAAATGTGACTTCTACCCCGCACACCACATTCTCGAGGATCGATTTGAGGCATTGGTTCTTCATGCATTGAGGTGAGCACACATAACCTTAAAATAAAATAACCACACTAAGTAACTGGGGTCTTGTAAGACTTCTATGCGAGGAGAAATGCGAAGTACAGCTAGAGCTTCCCTCTTCCGTAACACTGCTCGAAGTTCTGGAACACTACTTTGCACCAGAAGGTCCATTTGGGAATGAGGATACCTTCTCATTTGAGGAGTTTTGCAACTTTGCTGGCATCGTTTACAACCGCTACATGACAGCTGAGGCCTATGAAGATGCACTATCTGTCTCAGAGCACACAAAACGACAGCACATATATGGCATTGGCTCCACGACAGCACGTAAAGAACCAGTGGAGACTTGTCAAGGTTAGTGATCAAGTGTATCCCAGAGTAATTCACTCTCTAATTGGATTTCTGGTGTAGCAAGTGATGCATCAGGTGATAATTCTTTGGGTGAGGAGATCCATGAGAATGATGAAGAATCTGAATCTGATGATGGTATGTTACCTATGTTGCTCTTACGAAGATGTGGCTGAGGGCTCTAATGCTATATCAGACTCACATGAGGCACATTCTAATGACAAGAAGAATGAGAAACGTGCTCAGAAACGCAGCAGAAAGTATGCTACAGGTCCTGTGTTCAATCGAAATCAAGGTGATCAGTGTCTTGCAAATGACGCCTCATTCCTCCGGACCACCCTGTGGTATCTCATGCTATGTGCTGCAATTGCTGAAGGTGATATCGGGCGAGCGTATGAGGTCATAAAGGTACATAATTGTCTACTCAAGAAGATCATGGTTACTGAATAGCTAAAAGCTCCTTCGATTCTCATTTTGGGGTGCCGGTGCCACTAATTATGGCTCCGAGCTTTTGGAACAGGCATGCAACTTTCTCTATGAGTTCCCGCCAGATCTCGTAGATGCGCTTCTCAACAACTGGCTAGTTAATACATCAGGTCTCCCAGGTCACTGGTTTGAGCTTGACTTACTCCAGGAGCATTTCAATTTCTGGATCAAGCGCCTCTTCAACTCGAAGACTCATGAATTTGATTCTCGGCATCTTGCTGATGCAGTCGGTCTTAACATACGAGGCTTTAGTCTGCTTAGAGATCACCTGCCGTCAATATTTGGTATCAAACGCAGTGGGTCAAAGTATAAAGATCCCAGCAAGAAAGCAGATATCAACCGTCTCGGTGGCCACTACCAGGAGGAAGACATCCTCCAGTTTACGCCGGCTCGTAACCAACCATACCTTGTTAAAGATGAATATGCTGGAGGTTACAATATCCTTATTGGGGGTCAGTTAGATATATTCATTGAACGGACACTTCGGGGAGGGAATGTTGTTGAACTTGACTCGCGTTCCACAGAGGAGCATCTCCCCTCAAACCCCATTGTCAGTACGGGTGGTCATGTTGTCACAAGTGAATTTGTTCATGAATAGAGTAATTAGTACAGTCTCGAAAATACACTACATGAAAACTATGACTTTGATGTATAATTTTACGGCAATGATATACTAAACATTTTCTTGATGAGACCGGTGGCGCTTCTTCTGGGGTGAGTTGCCNTGGGGATAGTAGGCGCTTGGGAGCGGGAGGAGGTGTATGAGGTCGATTCAAGTCCTTTTCATGAAGCGGAGCTGGCTTCTGAGTAGGCCAGGTGAGCCGCACACGGAGGCGTTCATGGGAAGTGATGGCTGCAGGTGGTGGTGATGCCATGTCAAGCTGGTTTATTATGGCCGTGAACTCCTTCAGAATAGGCTGGAGGAATAAGAAAAGGGCTTCTCCATGGGATGCCAGGTATTTCCATTTGCCCATCACTTGCTGAAGAAGTGGGAGCTTTGAGCAGATGTGGGCTTTGTCAACAAGGCTGTCGATGAGGTGATCAGGTAAGAAGAACTGGCTACCAAGCCCACGACGGCGACCCTCAACCTCGGCCCATTTACGCACTCTCCAATCCTCAAGCATTGACCGGAGTGAGTGTTTCATTCGTGTTTTCAGCGGCTTATATGTGCGGTCCGATCGTAAGCTCTTCTCGGAGTTTCCAGATGCCAGCGCAGCAAAATGGGATTTCCACTGCTCAATCGTTTCAAAATCACTGTCTTCATTGGTGGTCTGATCATGAACATGGCACCGGCAGGTTTCCGTCGAGAATGCTGATGCCTCTCCGAAATAGGATAGGTTGGCGAGACGGCAGCACTTCTCTTCAGATGAGTTGTACCACTCTACGCATACCTTATCCATCTTCTCGCGACGCAATGCATCCTTTTTTGCCTGGACCCCTGATGCCGGCAAGACATCTTTCACTTTCATCCATGGTGGAGCAAAGGTAATCGCTACCGCGAGGCTACCATCCCGACCGCCGCGACCTATCCATTGTTGGAGGGTTTCCGGAGATGGAGGGAGATCTGTCGTAATCACCCGTGTTAGGAATGGCATGTCAAATCCATAGGTAAGTGTCTCCGTAACGATGCCTATGCGAGGACCACCTGGCTGACCAAATGACTGCACAAAGTCCCTGCGATATTTCAGAGAGAAGAGGGAGTTGTACATCTTGATTGCGCCATGGCATCCAGGAAGGAAGGTTTCCAAGAGGGAGTCGAGATACTGCATTATGGCAAAGCCGCTTGATGGTAGTTGCGAATATGATTGTTGGCTTGATATCCGAGAGAGAGGAGAGTTTATATGGGATGAGAAAGCTGAGGTCGAGGAATGTTCCCGTTGTTGTGGGGTAACGGTAAAATCGGGGTATGTACTTGATATTGGCACGATTGATACTGTAGCGTGCATTAACATAGGTCCCTGGATGGAATCCTAGGGTTTTACCAACAGAGAGAGCATCCTGCGGGGTTGCAGTTCCAGTTACAGCAACCCAGATGACTTTTGAGGGGAGGCGGGATCGCATTACAGCCATAGAACAGTAAGGAACCTTAAATGTTCCCGACTTCTCATTTGTCAGGTGCACCTCGTCGATGAGCATCCACTTTAATATAGCTCGTACGTCAGGAGCATTCAGGAGTTTCGCTACCCGTGACCCTCGCAGCATCTGAGGGCTCATAATCCCAACCCGAACGTCCCTTCCATCTGCAAGCTCCTTGAATAAATCCCGTCCTGCGAGACGCGCTTCGCGAACAGTATCCTCGGTGATAGCCAGTGCTCGTAGCCCATATTTCATAGCAACAAGTTCCTAGTAGAGCTATTACAAAGGGTACAGTCTGATAAAAAACAAGAAAACGTACATGCTGTTGTGCGAGAGCCTTTGTTGGGACCACGAGAATTCCAATCGCACTTTCCTTCCTTTCCTGAGCCGCCAGGCATCCAGATAGCAGCACAATGCTCTTGCCACCACCTGTAGCAATTACAAGAAATAGGTCCTTTCCATCGACAATATCCTTCCCGTGCTTGAGTTGGTGTGGCCTAAGTTTGTTTAACTTGCACTTCTCGCGAAGAAGTTCATCGAGCCATCCAGAGGAGTTGATTAGGTGTGGGCCATAAATAGGTGTCTCCAAGAGAGCAGAAGACTTATTATTGTCGTTCATAGGTTTATGGATAAATTACGAGGACATGGTTTCACAAACGAGAGGAAGAGATATACATTGCGCGACGTGAAGGTTCCCAAAAGGAGCGATCGAGATCCAACCAAAAACACGGGGGTCTGCCGACACTGGCCATCACGTTTTTTAAGTTCCGAGGTCATTCTCAGTGGGCCCCCCACGTTATGGACAAGACTAGAAATNCAACTAGTCCTGCACCCTGGTGGGAAAATAGCCCGTGCTCAGACCCGCGTCGCGCCTTCGCGCCCTTGAGGCCTTAAGAGTCAGAGTGTCGAGCCATAATAATAGGGTATAAGTTGATACATCTATAGTACGGACTGCAATAAGCTGGACGTTCTCGTTGGCAAGTAATTCTGCATTTCTTCACTGTCCGAAAATCTCAATATGATATGTAATATAACCCTCCTCCAACCTTCAATTCCAAGTCGTTTAATTGTTTCTATTTCCTGTAGACAATCATTACAATGTCAGATTCTGTAGCTCTGCTAACTAAATTATAATCTGTATATTCTTGAGAGTAAGAGAGGTAAAAGAGGTCAGTTCAGAATCAGAGGNCCCATCCGTGTCCGAGTCCTGGAAGGCGCTGCCTGGGTCCGGGCGGGTTTCCCACCAGGGTGCAGGACTAGTTGATTTCACCGAAAACCCCGGTGGATGCCCCTTGTCACTACCTGTCCGTTTACATCATCATTGAGCCAATGATCGACAAAGATTGTGAGCTCCCGAAAGGCTGGCAGCTGAGCCGAAAAGGCAACCAGACTTGGAGAGGAGAGGTTCGATCTCTACGCATCCAAGTTCAATTTTGGAGAGCTGTTCCTGCGGCAAATGATATTGCACCAGGTAGTTGGGGGAAGAGATTGAGCGGAGACGGGGTGCAACCTTGAAGATGTTGATATCTTCATCATCCGCATCATATATGTCCAAGGAAAGATACTGAAGCCATGGTAGATTCGCCCGAACTTGGGAGACCGTATTCTTATCCAAGAGGCTCCTTGGAAAGTCTATCGTAACATTACACCAGCGTCGGCAGTGGTCAATAACCAGCTGAAATTGCAGCTGATTTCTCAACAGGATTGGATGCATCGATTGAAAGCGTCAAAGGTGATTGACCCGATCGTTTCAATACTTCCTCGAGGGCTGCAGTCCCTTGCTNCTGTAATCTCGTTTAAGTGTATCTCAACGATAGACCAAATATCTGGTGTATTCAGCACTGATTTTCTCCAGTACGCGCAAACGCTGCCCACCAACGTTCCGGGGACATTGGTTTGGCTTCCGAAGACATTAGAGGGGCAGCAATAAGCCAGAACCATACTCAGGACTTCGAGAGGAAGCCGGCGAATTGGGGAGAGAAGGGATCGACCGTTCCGCACGTGCGTCTCCAATTCCGTTCGTTGGTTCGTCAAGACAACAATGGACGCGCGAAGACGTGCAAGCTCCTTCTCCATTTTTTTCAATTCCTCCTCCGCTTGCTTTACCCCATCAGCAAACTCCTCTCTATAAGACCCGCTCGGAGGGTTGTTTTGACGCAAGGCTGTGAACAGATCGACAGTTCGTAGCTGGTTCAAGATGGGAAAATATGGATTGCAGTTGGGACATGATGAAGGCATAACGATTGTCTGTACCAGAACGTTAGTGCTAAATTGTTAATTAGACAGTATGTGGAGTAAAATTTATAGCTACATGAATTAAATACCAATAAGATTATTTTATGATTGCCAATTCTTGAAGGCCCTGGTCTCAGATACACTTAGAGCTTGGAAGTCCCAGTTCGACGAACGACTCACCTCAAGGAACCGGGTAGCGAAGATCACGTGCACCGCCGCATTCGACCGAAGTACCGTCACGGTAAGTGCTAGTACTACAAGAAGTTGAAGAACGGTGGTGGAAAAGGAAGACGGATAAAGGCGTTAGGAAGTGTACAGAAGCAGTCTTGCTGAGTATCATTGACTAAACAGCAGCACTTATGTCAGCACCGTTCGGTTCAGAAACGGGGTACAT
Organism: Chondrostereum purpureum; assembly: GCA_004354395.1. Lineage (NCBI taxonomy): Eukaryota > Fungi > Basidiomycota > Agaricomycetes > Agaricales > Cyphellaceae > Chondrostereum > Chondrostereum purpureum. Next base: position 537 of record LBLO01000943.1, on the reverse strand, counting down.
CCCTAGTAATCAAAATTGCCTGAGAGTTTCTTTGGAGATACAGCCTAACCAACCATTTTTCATCATTTTTCCCTCTCGTTTCTTCTCTCAGGAGTCTCTCAGTGTGAAATAACCTCAATCAAAAGTCCAAACGCATCGATAATACAAGCAGCGTCTGGGAAGTCTCGTGCAGACGTCCAACCATGAGGAAGAGGTGTACAACATGGCGGCATAACTTTACATCTGCCGCGGCTTTGGCATGTATTCAAAAGTGGCCAGTGATTTTATCACTTCAATAAGTTTAATTACACTGTCATCTAAAGATTGTTTATTTAAAAATGTAGATGAAAAAATAATCCATTGTCTACATTATACTCCGCGATAGAATCATCGAATCACTCAATGTGCGCTTGTTGTCGGATTCTAACGGAGGAGTGTGACGACTTNCGTCACATTTTCCCGTGCACAGCCACCGTCCGGGACGCGCGTACGCGCGTCTTNCTTTCTTTTCTTTTCCCTCAGTCGATTTGCTCCCTGCAGTCTGGCTGAGGTATGTTT
>LBLO01000942.1:0-13640 GCA_004354395.1 Chondrostereum purpureum | reverse complement strand
ATTCGAATGCGCCGCCAACGGTTCGCTTCCAATCTCACTCGGCATCTGCTGTACTGGTACATCTGTCTTCCCAAACACAACACTCCCCCACTTCAGCTCCCTCTTCGAGTTCTTGTCCCATAACACCTCTATGGACCCATTCCCCTCAATCACTCGTAAAAGTGATACCTCGAACACCGCCGCATTGACGCGCACTTTGATACGAGACATCGTGGGGAGAGCGAGGAGGTCCTCTTTGATCCTGGCTTGTTTAGATGCTTTCTTCGCCGCTGCAATGTCCTAGGACACACAAAAATTAGACGTTAGACTAACAAATTGACAGCAACACCTACTGGATTATGTTGCGGACAAAGAACCTGCACCTCCCACTTCTTCACCATCTTCAAAACCGTCGTGCTATCTTCCTCGGACTCTGACTCCTCCTCTTCATGCCTCTCGGCCGGCTGAACCATCGCAGGAGGGACATTCTGGGCGTAATAGTTCCCATCCGGACCCAGAATCAACGTGATCGGGACAGCCAGTCTGTTACTCTCCGTCTTCGGTGGTGGCGCCGGTTTCTCTGAGGGTGGTCAGCTCCATTGCAGAAAAAGAGGTCTGGTTGTCGAGAGGAGGTAAGGGAGCGATGTTGTAGGCACTTGTCTGTCTTATTATTTATACTCGTTCGCGTGTATGGAGCTTGTGCCAGCACGTCTGTCGATCTCCCTTCCCCAGCGCCGGTGTGTCCTCGGTAGTGCTCGCCAGACGTCGCGTGTGCCTGGATTTGCTCGGCAATCAACGCGTAGGGACTTGTCTTTCACTTTATTTTCCAAAATTCAGACCTCGTAGGTGCGTGGGTTCACGTGCCGACTGGGCACTCGAATGATTATTGGTATTTGAACTATCTCTACTTCGGACAAAACTGTCCAGCTAATTCTACTTTAGTTTTTAGAATCCGAGGTCTGGCGTTGAAGATCATCCAACGCCGGACCGTAACTTCGCGTTAGCATCAATCCCGAAAAAGAAAAAGATCACCTCTGCTTCTAACTACCAACTACGGCTANCCTNCCTCCCATCCATATCGCGTTCGGCCCTCGATTTCTAGTAGAACTGGCTCTTTGAAGGAAACTAATTCAACAAAGTGAGTTCGAGTTTCATTTGGAAGGATTTCACGACTTAAACTTACCTGCACATTCCGTTAGACTGCACACTACAACCCAAACTCAATGCTGCGAGAACAGAGCCGTCCGAAATAGCCAGGGAAATACGGGTTAGGAAAGAAGGTGGGACTCGGGTCGCGAAAGGTAGGGTTTCGGACGTCTAAACGGACTCGGTGAGTGCCCTATTCACTCGAAACGAATCCATCAGACTTACCAGGCATTTTCGTCAGTGTGTCTCAATACCACCCCAACACGAGAAGACGGAGCAGGAAACGAAATCGATCAGGATGGGGAGGGATGGCTCTTTCAAATTGGGTCGTAAGGATTCCGTCACTCGAAACAAGTGGTAGACTCACCCAGCCATACCGTTATAGCTGTGCCGCTCGACCATGCAATGTAAATCTAGAAAGAGGGCTGAAAGTCGAGCATAGGAAGGAAGGGAGCACGACTCGTCTAACGAACGAGGTGAGGTGCATGCTGACTCGAACAAGCCACTAGATGGCTTTCGGCGGACGTTGATGCATCTAAATACACTTGGTAAATTTCCTATACACTCGAAACAAATCCTAGACTTACCGAGTCATCAGTGCCTTTCCCCTCGATCCGCCGACTCCAACTCAACCACTACGCAGGAATCAAAATCGGGGAGGGACGACAAGCTACGTCAAATTGGTTTCGTAAGTATTCGTTCACACTCGCAACAGATAATAAACTCACCCCGTCCGTTACTGCCCTCAACCACGGAACTTCAATCCAGAAAGAGAGCCGGTAGTCGAATGGAAGGGGAGACGTGTCTAACAAACAAGGTGAGTTACATGTTGACTTGACAGTATCATTAGACTTACCATTTCGTTGCATTAGCCCTGACAACCCAACTCCAATGCAAAGTCGCCACGTCAGGAAGGGAAAGTTCGGCGGACGACGATCTATATAGGATTCGTCTAACGATGTTCGGAGAGTGCTCCGAATCATGGCTAGATTAAAAGAAACTCACCGTGTGTCCAGGGTCAACACCATCGTACCAGTGACGACGGTCCATATACGGAGATGCGGTAGGTCTTAGGGCTGTCGTTATTAAAGACTAAACTCACCTTCCGTGGATCCAAAGATACCGTTCGGCGGACGTCGATCCATATATACATTGTCTGTCGAGGTGGGTATACACCAAAATCTGCTAACCGTTTAGGAATCAGTGGAGGCACACAAAGAGGACACAAAGAACGTACCTCATTGACCTCACCCTCTCGCATCCTTTCGGCTTCCCTCATCGAGTCGAAGGTGTCAACATGAACTCGGAACCGGAACCAGCGTGGCGAGGTGTGGAGGACGACACAACGACCATGCTTGTATGGTTCGGCGGACGTCGATACAGCCTAACGAGGCTCGTTGTGTCAACGTAGACACGAGGGGAACAAAAACAAAGCACATACACCACGACGAAGCCAGCTTTCGTACGAACGACGAGTCAGAACGATGGCTCGAGCTACAACCAAAGCCGGTAAGTTATATGTTTAAACATTAAATGTGATCTCGGTACTCACCCCTTTTCCCCAAAGATCATAGCTCGAGTTTCGAAGACGACGGCGTCAAGAGCCTCCCTCAAGTTTGGGGATTCAAGGGCCATGTGGACATGATTCCCGGACGGCTGTAGATCGATTTTCGAAATCCTAGGCTACTCTTCGTAAGTCTGCGGCTCTTCGAAAGGTACAAAAATGACTGCTTACCCTGATCACAGACCCTAGTGGCTCTCCAGAGCACGACGCTCTACTTCGACAGCAAGGAGACCTCACCTTCGGCTCGGTCCCTGCCTCCTCCAATCCCACTCGCAACGACAACGACAGCAGCAGTAATTACTCGGAGGATAGATTCGTGGAGGGGGATGACCGCTCGCCGCTAGGGCCAAAACCTCCAGAGATTTGGGGCTCTTTTTGGTCGGCTAATTGAAGGTCAAAGCGGTCGGTAAATAGGTCGTATCCGGCGCGAAGGGGATGGGGTACAATGACTCCCGGGACATGAGATAAGGTTCAACAATCCTTTGCGAGCACCAGGAACGACAGGGGAAACCACTGGACCCAACGCAACATTAGAATAAACGGTGGCACAAGAAACAAATCACTGACCAACATCGCAACATCTTTCCCGATCAGATGGATATTGAACGTCGCAACAAGGAGCACCAACACATCCTCGATGAAAAGACTCGTTGGATATAGTCGCTGGGGCACATGATGCTCGCGGCTGGGCTGGAGTTTTGAGTTGCTCCTCGGCAACTATTTGTTCAATGATGTAGCGCTTTCTGGATGCCGAGAGCTTGAATCTCAACAAGGGAGGGATAGGGGAATGTTGTGAACTCTCGTTGATGTCCCCACTATATAGTGTAGTACTGTAACGTCGTAACACCTGCAATAATAAACAATCAGCCAAAAACAATTGATGTGAAAGGGATATGACTCACACACCATCTTATCTTCCCTGCATCTTCAGACTTCAGCAAGTGTTGAGGGGTGAAGACCTCTCCATTGTAAGAGATAAATGGAATAAGAAGTCATGCTACCAAAACAGCAGCATAACGGCGGGGGAAATAGGTGAGTGTGGCAAGAATCCAAAAATCAGACCAAACTCTATATACAGAGAGCTACGCGGTCAACAGCTTTCCTTGTTTAAGCTCCGCATTGTGAGGGAAAAGGATTTGCACTTACCGGGAAGCCAGAAGGGTAATACTTTTCTGCCGAAAAGCTTTGGAAATCCAAAAAGGTAAGCGGCACCACCACATTTTCCTAGTTCCGGGGGATTATGTACATTCCCTTGGGCCCATATATCTTTGTAGGCTAGCTTTGAATAGAATGGCAGCTTGTGGGTGCCAATAAATTAATTATATTAGACAGTAAGGTAATAGTAAAATATAAGATGAGGGAGCACTCATTGCCCTGGCGGGGGCATTGGGAACTCCCTCATAGTTTATTTTACTAGAAATCGACCCATATTCACTAACTGAGACTATTACTCACCAAATATCCGTCCCGAAGCATAAGAAGATCCCAAAATGTGGCAAACCCCCACATGAGGCTGTAGGTCTAATCAAGCTGACAGAAGCTGGGAAAATATTTCCGTCAGGGCCCGCCGCCCCTGGCATCCAAAGTCCTCGGATGGAAGATTACAGTCCCAATCGTAGTTGCCATGAGTTTAGATCCTCTTGGAATGCACTTTCCCTCATTCCCTAGTCTTCACAAGATTGTATTAGATCTACATACTTGCAGTACTTGAAACTAAGGTCATGTGTATCTAGCCTACTTATCATACTGCAAATGAATTTTCGGGGATTTTAGAGGGGGTAGGGGTCTGAGGATACTGCTCGACGTTGTCTTTGATGACAGTAAGAGATAAGCCAGAGTTGTTACTCTGGCCCCATGCAATGTTGATCTCAACACTGACTACGACGGACTCACCGTGTATCAAATTACTCAGAACGACACGTCTCACTCTCGACATCCTCTATTCGCTGTTCATATCTCAGATTCTTACGCTTGTGTAACTATGGGTTGGTGTTAGTGTTTATGGGACCCAGGGATCGTTTCCGAGCACAATCAACATTAGGTAGAGAGCTGTTTCCCATGTTGTCAACAGTCACAAATCCATATGGCCCTTATACCCGAAAACTTGAGGGATGATTTGAGTATGAAGTTTTTGTTAATTGAACACAGAGAGATACTAGTGAACTCAACAAATGGTAAACTGGTTAAGTTATCTTGCTGTCAAAGCCATAGATTTACTTGTATCTCACTTTCATTGAATATCTTGATAAGACATTTACTCAAGCACAATCACTGGAGCTATTAGCCATGATTATCCTCTCTTCGAGCATTAGAGAGCCAACCGGGTCGCAGCGTAGATCAAAAATGAAGTGACTAAATTTCATCTTATTAGTGGGCTTAAATTGCACTTGGGATTAGAGCCGTCGTACTTTATTCGGCTTCACGGTAGTATTTTTAGTCTATTCCGACAATACCTACAGTTATAGCTACCAAACTAAACACACTTTCTGTCTATTAGTCCGGAATTCTATGCCGTCTTGCAAATGTAATACCTAGCGAAGTGTGCCACACCTCTCAAAACCTAGTGCAAATTGCTCGTGTGGATGGAGAGCGAGAATCGGGGGAAAATCCAAGAAGATAGTACCTACCAAGACTCGAAGACATCCTGCAAACAATGCGGAGTTGAATAGAAGACAGGATTCTGCAGGGTATGACAGTGTGGCTGCATACCTGGAATCTTCCCAATTCATTTCGCTCTTCAACGTTCTGCAGGGAGGCTTCGGTCGGTTGAAGAATCGCTTAGTGGACCTGAGTTTACCCGCTTGAGCGGAGCACGGCCAGCTGGACCCTTCCTTTCGAGAGGGGAATTCAGTATAAAGAATAGGGAGCCTTGGAGATGGATTAGCATTCCACCTTCATTCCCTTTTCTCTACACAACTTTATTCTCATTACATCCTACTCGTTTACTCTCTACTACTATTATTCTTTATGCTATCCATTATCCCCTTCCTTCTTCTCGTGCTCATTGTCTTCCTCATCCTCCAGATGACCAACGCCACCTCTCCCGAACTCGACTTTCGATCGAAACTCAACGACTAGCTTATCAGGCATTTTATTTCTCTTGTTATTTCATCATTTATTAATTGGCTTGATTTATTACAGGTCTTCAAATCTGCAAATGTCTGTTGCACGGCTGGCTCGACATCAGCCACACTGTTGGTACCTCGTGCCAGCGCATCCTCCTTGACTCCCACCACCATCCTCTCTCACGTCGACGGCCTCAAATCCCACCCTTTACTTATACTGATAGCCCAACGATGACCACCCAGTATCAAATCCGAGAGCAATTATGTTGGCAGTGAGAGGGCGTATCGGAGGATTCAGCGTGAACAACAGTGCGTTATCCTTACACATATCATTTTCCATGTTGACTTATCTATTCCCTTAGGATTCTCTTGTTTTGAACTACCACGAATGGAATGGTATGTTAGCCGGTGTACTCGCATACCCAATGCCCACTAACAACAGTATTAGCAACTTGGCACTACGCTGGCCGATGATTCGCGTGCAGACCAGACATTCGAAATGGGGAATCGAAGGTAGGAAGTGCTATGTGTTTGTACGGCGGCTGGCACTGACGAACGATATATAGGTCTGCATGAATGGGCACTATGTTCACTACCACAACTCCGACATCCAGCACCTGTCGCAATCACCTGATTCACCCCCGACTACGTTGTTTCCATCTTGACATCGCTCTCTATGGTATGTATTGATATTACTTATGCAGCTACATATTACTGACACTGAATTAGTGAACGAGTGCGTCAACCCAACTCACTCTGCATCTACGCTACTGAGTAGCCTCCTCCGCGCAGTCGTACCAATGTGCAATGCTTGTTTCATGGATTCTGCTCCTGACTTTGACGCCTCCGCTTTCCGAGTAAATGAGGATTCAACCTGAATGGGAACGAGGGTGACGTGAGTGTGAGGGGAAACATATACGATTGCAGCCGACAGCCGTGTCATTGAGCTTGTATCTACGGCACTGGACGCTGCCCGAAATACAATCCCCACCGAGTCGAGATCAGCTCGTAGCGAGGATGATGTTTGCTGGTAAGTTACACAGTTTCATTGAGAACTAGAGACTCATAGCTAGTTGTGACGCAGGATAACTTGTTGCATTGCGGGGGACATTGTAAGCATCCTTTCGTATCTGATATTGTGGGCAATCTAATGTATGTATCTCAGTCGGGCTCATTGTGTACGTTCGCGGGATAGACCCTACACCCCATTCAGCACCGACTTGGTTGAGGAGCGGTGCACATAACAATTGACCAGTGCACACTGCCAACATATAGGTGTTTTGTACGAGACCCGTTGTCTGGCTTCATGAGGACCACCTCGTGGCGAGGATGATGTTCGAGCGGGTGAGGGAAGAGGTTGATAGCTAGTTTATTACATAGATAGTTCGTGTGAGACGTCCTGATGGATTGCAGGGCTTGAGTGTGAAGACAATGTTAATGCGACTGGTAAGTGTTTTACCTGCTTTCTAAGGTCATACTGAAGACGTCCTCTGTAGTTTGCTCTACAAATTTCGTGCGAAAGGGTTCTCTCCATCTTGGCTAATTCTTCTCGAAGGTGATTGAGATCAGATGCCCGTGGCGAGCGAGCCACACCATGAGCAGTGGGATTTAACATCGAAGACTTGGGGGAGGGGGGACTTTGCCGCAGGCAAAGTTGCTTCCTGGCAAGCTGATCTCATCCCGGTGAATGGAATGTGGGGGGTTACACATGCGAAAGAGTGATTGATGCTTGAACCCCCATGGAAAGTGAGCTACTGACTGTATCAAGACTGGGTGCGGGGGGGAGGCAGACACAGTTTCTCTCTTGTGAAGATAGTCTTGGTTGTGCATCATTANGGGGGANGGGGCCCGAAAGAGCGATACTTGAGTAGATAAATGTTATTACCTTAGATTTATTCGTATAATAGAATTGAATGAATACTTGTCAAATCAATCCCTTAATCTGAAAGTTTATCCCTGCAAATATCCCTATGAGCAACTCCTTGTTCTCTGTTTCTCTTACTTCCTCTGTATCATACTCTGATTCTACTAGTCCCAATGGTTCCATTATCTTTATCTACGCTACATTTAGATTGACCTTCTCTCTCTTGATACCAGGTCTTTCCCCACTCAGTCTCATCTTATTTTCTATGCTACCATATAACACAAGTCTCCCTGCTCTTGATCGAGAAGGGAGTCGAACTCAGCATCGTCTCGGTTTCCTTAGAAGGTAGTGATATTGTCTGTGTAGTCTTATGTACATGTTATTATCTACCGTGTATCTACTGCACATATTGATGCTGGGGATAACATAAGGACACTAGCAACGGGCATACCAATGGGAGTATTCCGTGAACTATCGGCCTTTAAAGTGAGCAGGCTTTCGGTTGTCAGCAGATGAAACTTGGGCTATTCGTCGAGTACCGCACTGGGGTTCAGTCGAACATAGATCGAGTAGGAGGAACAACATACCTAGCGCAAACATTCTTTTACAAGTAGGATATGACTGAATGGCGAAGAAATCAGAAATAAAGGCTACAAATGAGGTAACCAGTACACGCAGAATCACCACCCTGCCATCTGAGTCGTCAACACGGAAACAATGGTACCTTCAAAACAGCCCACAAATTACATCGTCCGGTAGCTACGATTGACGCGAACCCCGATGAGCCAAAGGGGTGGGAGCATAGGCGAATGAATTTGGGTGAGGACATGAGAAGCAAGAAAGAGCTGACGAAAAAGAGAGAAGGGATTCGCCGAAAATGACAAGTTTTGTATTGAGGGCGCCCCGTGAAGAGTAGAATTTGAGGTAAGAGGGTGTTTGCAGAGTCGAAATGGACGATGCGGACAGGGTGGTTGTGGTGGTTCACTGCATGCTGTTCCTTGATCTCGAACCATCACCACGCTAATTAACGCGTCTGCCACTTGCTTTAATCTTATCTTCTTATGGTCTTTTACTCTTTGGATATGAATTACTGGCCTCTCGCGAATCCTGGGCACGTCTGACNAAAAATCGCTCGATTTGTCTTGTATTCTGACTCTATCTAAAGCTCAAGGAAGCCGGCCACTAATCCAGCAGTTAGGATTTCCTATTGCAATAGCCTTAGCTTTCCGCGATCGATTGGTATGTGTCTTCGGGTGTTTTGCTTCTAATCTGCCGTGGACGTGTTGGATATCCAATTCCAGGTGGGTTTTTCAACATTCCTTTCCTTTCGAATGTGCTTGAATTCAGGTCTAAGGAATTTACTCTACATGCCACAACACAGATATCCAACTGGCGTATCTACGTCGTAAGGGCATACTAATGAGGTATTTGCAAGTCAGTTGTGGAAGTATGTGTCTTCGGATGAGTTGTTTCAAGTCTACCATAGCCGTGTTGCAAATCTCTCTAATTTTGTTTCGAAAGGGCTTGAATTCAAGTGAAAAGGAGGCACTACAGCAAGAAATCGGGCATAGAATGCTATGACCATTCGTTTGTGGGGATCGTACGTATACAGGGCCTTTCCGAACGCCTGGCTCATCTTTTCCCGGGAGACGAGAGGATGTGTCTTCTCGCAAAGGCAGTTGATTAGTCCTCGGCTAAAGGGCTTGTGTATATAAAAGAGAGGGAACATGCGACGAGATTTCAGCATTCTCTTTCCTCTCTCCAGCCCCTGTTTATTTGAATTCTTCTGTGTCGTGGTTCTGGACACTAAATTCGGACTGGTAAGGAGGGGTTTCTTAGTGTTTTTAACCCCCCCGCTGACTGCTTATGATCCCAGACCCTCGTCGCTGTTGTCGGGAGCTGCGATGAACAGAGTTGGTGGTATGTGCATGCTAGTTTCCGGTCAACGCACGGTAGAGTAAATATGTTATCTGTTTCTATGCGCCTTGGGAATCCATAAAATTTCCCTGTATCTGAGTTGTGCATTGTTGTGACGATGCTGAGTTCGACTCCCTCTGTGAGTTGGCGAGGTGAGTGTTCCTCGTCAGTGTGTCTTGCTAGTCCCTTCAATTATACCCCGAGGGTGTTCTTCTAGTGATTGATTTCGACTTGCCAGCAAAGGCATGAAGGACATTCGCGTTGTCCAAATCTCTCCCCATCCTGTGAAGTCTGTTGTTGATTTCTAACCATTCTCGCGACAATTGATGCGTCTGCAAGATGTTCATTCGACCTCAAATACAGCCTCCCTATGTAACCCTTTCTTCTTGACGTTCTCGGGCTATCATTGGGTCGTACCTATTTCCTCTGCTAGCTGGAGGCCATTGAGTACTTCCCACAAACGGTTTCAGGAATACATACACTGTTGCTCTAGTACATAATCATCCTGGTGAACGACTCTACTTTATATAAACTATGACTCTATCAGCCTCGTTTCGCAGCAAACAATAATAAAAGAGTTTTCGCAAAGTGAGCAAATGTGCTCGATAACACCCTTCTGTTAGTATTACACACTTGAATTGAGCTTGAAGATAGATCCAAGACTCAAGGTCTATATCACTCGCAAAGACGTTTTTCAGGACTAATACAGCGATGCTCATTGATTTGTGTCTACTTTACATGTAAGAATCATGGTATTTACGGTGTAAGTAAACCTACATCTCGATTAGTCTGTCGGGGTCTATAGGCAGCGTCAGGGAAAGATGGAATGATTAGGGACAAGGTCCTCACCTTTGAAAGATCCACACGCACCTGCATTTTTACATCGTTGGATCGCAATCAATTGGAGAGGACGCGAGGAGAAAGGAAACCCACCAGACTCGTCGCGACAGCATCTACGTCACGCAAGAAGAGTCCAATACGTCCGAGAATAGCATCCGTCGGTAGGCCGGAATGGATAGAACGAGGTGAGGAAAGGAAGGAGAGGAGACACCAGAGACGGAGAGGCGAGTCGTCTTTCAGCTGCGGGCATTGTCGCGGACAAAGTACGCATCCTCGCCGACCTGGACGGAGAGCGGGGTCGATGGCTGGGGGATGGCGGACATGCGGCGCTTGGGGATGCCGTACGCGCCGATGTCGAGCTGGAAGCGGGGCCGCTCGCCTGCCGCTGCTGCCGTCGACGGGGGCGGGCATGCGAGCGGCAGCTTGTACGCCGTCAGAGGCGGTGCAGACGAGACGGACGCCGGGTAGAAGCTCGCCGGCGACGAGACTAGGTTGCCGAGCGAGCTGTGCGTCTCGCTGACCTCTGCGCGCGCCCCGCTGCTGTGCGGAATCCGTGGCGGGCGAGAGGACGCTGACGGCGGCGGGCCCGGGTCGAAGAAGGCGAGCTGTGTGGCGGTGTAGAGGGATCGGTGGCCAATAGGGTGCGGCAGATATCTCTTCGTCGCCCGCAGCGTCGCCAGTGGACTCGTCGTCGGCGCACTCATCGTAGTCGAAATGTCAGTTGCGATCCTACCCGGAGTCCCCCGCATCCAATCCCCACACCGCTTATGTCAGCGGATCTCCGTTCCACAGCCGGGGGCGTTTAATATCGCGTTACTTTGGGAGAGACATAATCCTACGATAATCCTCCGCTGGATGGACCCACCTTCATGTTCGCCCACCTACCGGATTTCCCTTCGTCGATGCTTCTCAATCCTGTACAAGACAACAATTAGCTTACACCCTCCGGCTACGACTCTCGTACTAAAACCTACAGCCTTCTTCAATACAATCTTCTCCCCTCCCCATTCCCGCGTACTCAACCCAAGAACGAAACACTTATCTCACCCTCTTCCCAATACCTAGAACCCCCGCTGCTCTCCCTTCTCTACACCCGGCTCCCAAACGCTCGAATTTGATTGGTAAAACGTATCCTGATTGAGGTTCTCTTCCACCTTCGCCCCTATTTGGAACGACTATAAAGGTGCCAATAATGCGATCCCCATCACGTTCGATAAGCCACCTCCACCATGTCCCTCACCGATAGTGCTTTCGACGACCGTTTAAAACTCAAAACTCTACTTCCGCCTGGAAAGTTCAAGTCCTTGGCAACGTTATACCGAAACACTTGTTGCTCGGAAGGTCAAACAGTGCAGCTTATTCGCCCCGATTCCTATGCCGCGCTGTTGTCTTATTATGCACAACATCCCCGCCGTACGCGTGCAAATTCTGTTTCAAAAGCGCTACTTGCAACCCTCTCTGCTTTGTCTAACTTCCTTCTCTGGGGTTCCGTCTTCAACTTCTTATCAACTTCCGGGGTCGGGAGACACAGAATCGTAAATGTGAATTCCTCAGATTGCCACTGTCCTTTCCATCGCTCGCCGAATTCGCTCGTCCTTACTACCCCACTCCACTCATCTCTCTTTCTCTTCGATGCTTCTACCACAATCTCGTAGTTGCTCTCTGCATCTTACCCATCCCATTGCTAACGGAATCATCAGGGGTCAGTTTCCTCACTGGCTCGATCCGAAGACTTTGCTTATCCTCCTCCAAGCTATACTACTAACAAAGCAAGTAAGTTGTCTTGCAGATAGGGTTGCCTTCGTCATGTCACCAACACTACCTACTCCCCTTCCCGCTCCGAGATTACGCTCAAAATCGAGGATATTCCACGATCTGCTTCGAACGAGGTGAGCAAACACCACGCCCGTAAACTTACTATTATACCCACACGAACCAGAAACCAAAGCCCCGCCGCCGACGACGTGGGGAATGCTCAAAACGGGGCGCCGGAAGGATGTCCTAAAGAAGACGTCGTACCCTTGCGCCGACCACAAACAGCGCTCTCTCTCAGAGAAATACTACACTACCCCCTCTGTCGCACGCTGTCTGTGGGCTCGCAAACCCCCGACGCCGTCCCTCCAGACATCGCAAAAAAAANNAAAAACAGCAACAACAACAAACCCAACTCCTTCCCATTCCCAACACTCTTACCCCACTTCTATCTGCCCACGGGAGGGACAAAACACAAAGCAGTAAGCCTTCCTTCCACGAGCTCACCGGAAACCTGGAGCTACGAAGTATTGTTCTCAGCATATACCTCGCAGCACGTACATACCTCTATCTACAACCACTCTCCCCTCTTCTACCGAGCTGATTCTAGGAAGGACGGGATGGTGAAGAAGGGCCGCGCTGTAGATCCCATAACTATGTGTTCATATAACCTGTAGTACACTTTGAGATAATGACAAGCTCCTGCTCCAATACTAACAGTGAGGATTACCATATTTCTCTACGGTACTACGTGTTTGGAGTTTGGCATTAACATTAGGTTTTTGCTCTTTTTAAAATGCGGAGCACAACACAAAAACGCTGAAATTGCAAAATACAGAGACACGATAAAAATCAAATAAAGTAATACAACACTTCACTATTACGACCCCGGATTATACGGCGGCTTCCACTGCAATGACCCACTCGCATACACACTGTACGCCCCAGCCAGTGGTACAGAGAACGTTGTCGGTGTTTGAGGTTGCAGCTGCGCTTGCGCCTGTTGGATCCTCTGATGGTACGCTGCCCAATACGCTTGGTGCTGCTGTTGTTGCTGCGTCGGGATCGCTGGCCGAGTGCTGGACGCCTCCGACGAAGGTGGAGGTTGTTGCGATGCCGAAGTAGAAACAGTCGGGACATGCGGGCTCCATGCTCTATACTGCGGCGGCGGCGGAGCATACACCGAAGGGGTGGATGGTGCAGAGTAGGTCGGGTACGTTGTAGTAGCGGGGGTGGGCTGTGCAGGTTCCACAGTCGAGCGAGGCATGCCATACCCATAATTCGTGGTCGACGCAGCCGGATTCACAGGCGCCGTAAACCGAACGTTCATATTCGCCCCTAGCGCATATCCTAACACACCAATAGAAAAAAAGAAAGAAGGGAGGATAATATTAGCCACGAAAATGTCATCTCCGCACTCCCCTGCCAGCAGGGAGAACAATGAAAAGCGGAGGAGGATTCTCACTTGAATTCGAATGCGCCGCCAACGGTTCGCTTCCAATCTCACTCGGCA
>LBLO01000941.1:0-13642 GCA_004354395.1 Chondrostereum purpureum | reverse complement strand
CAAATTCTGCTGTCGATGTCTCTTCTCCTCCAGCCGCAAACTCTTCCTCGTCCCGCAGCAAAGTCGTAGATACATCATCCAAATTCTGGCTATCACGACTATCAGCCGATCTCAACGAATCACCCTTTACTCCCAAACGAAGATCATCTCTCAACGACGACCGTAACAAAGTCAAGTCCCATGTGTCCGCAGCGAGTACAGCTACACCAGGAGATACGTTCCCAAGGACATCCAAGTTCTTTGTTGGCACAGGGCTGAGAGTGTCTCATCCCAGACCTAAAGCTAGTCTCTCCCATCTCCCCCCTCCATCCTCTCCCAGGAGTCCACCTTCTTCCCCCAAGAAAGACTCGTTTTCTCGCCTACCCACGCCAATGACAAGGTCTCTGTCGGATTCCGGTCGACCACGTCCTACTACCGCCACACCCATGGGAACTCCGTTCACTCATGATCACAAACGTCAGATGTCTATACCTGCTCCTTCCAGTCCACGTTTACCGCCTTCCCAGATACAACATGGTCAGATGGCACCTCCCATTGATACCACTGCTCGAGCAGTGTCATCGTCAGACAGCTTCCATCTTCATCCCCATCCTCCACCTCGGACGCAAAGAAAAGGATCTACAGAATCAGGCCATGGTCGTCATCGACCTCCGATGGCCATTGTCGACGAGGAAGTAGACTCGGATTCTAGTCGGCGACGGACATCCCGGCCGGAGGCAGTAGGAACTGATGGGGGATTGGGAACTGATTCCTATAACGGGTATCACCACCAACATCCTCCCAGCTCTCCAACCAGAACTACCACAAAACTCCCCAGTCCGTTAGTCTCTGCATCAATGCGTGCGACGAAACATGGTTCGTTTGATTTTGAGAGGCCAGCATGGTGTGCAGGTGTGTCGAGAAGTATGAGTGGGTCTAGTAATGGGAAGGGCGCTAGTAGGGAGAGCCTTGGAAATGGAGATGTCTCTAGGATGACGGGTGGTTGGAATACATCAGATCCTCTGGGAAGTTCTTCGTCGCTTGCGGAACGGAGGCGATTTAGGTCCAAGACAGCTCCTGCAACCTCGCCTCAAACACATCTCACACCACTGCAACCCGAACATACTGGTGGCTCGACGTCAACGACTCATACACATTCTACTTCCGCGGACCCAAATTCATCCAGCATAGGGAAGAGTGCGGGGAAAAAGATGATTAGTGGTGGGATCGCAAGACTTGTAGGTGGCTCCCACGGGCCATTTCCTTTTGAGCCACCGGTGCCATCGCCAACGACGAGCAACATGAGTGTCAGCACAAAGGACAGTGCTGTTAGTGCTGTTGAGAAGTTAAAGGAGAAGCATCGTCAGGAAAGAGAGCGGGAACGACAGAGAGAGCGGGAGAGGGAAATCGAGCTTGAGTTGGTCAAACAACAGGAGCGACAACGGGGAAGGGCAGCAGTGAAACGAGCTTCTTTGGACCAGGGCCCACCGCCACTCCCTCCTCTGAATAAGAAGTTTATTCCGTCCCATCGACCCAAGAACCGATCGTTGGACCTTGAGCTGGGTTTGTCGTGGGCACCGACCAAGATAAGAGAGACTGCATTACTGCCCTTTGGTAAAGGCCGTACTTCATTCAGTGCTTCGTCACGAAACGGTCTTCGGAGGGAGCTGGACGAGAGATCACAGATTGGGAAAGAGATTGCGGATGAGTTTTGTAGAGTGTTGGACGAGGATGGGTATGCTTTGTTCAAGCATTGTGAGTCCTATTTTGTCATTTTACCCAGGGGAGCCCCTGCTTATCACGCCACCTATCTAACACTCTTCTACTTGATAGATGTCCACTGTTTTGATGCTCACGAGATCCCAATCGATGGCCCGACTGGCATCATTGCCCATGCGGAAAGACTTCTGGATACCGCCGGTCACATCTCCCTTGCTGAACGCCGCCAACTCCTGGATAGACTTGTGCGTATCATTCTTCAACGCGCATGATGAGAAGCCACATCTTCCTCCATTTTCGTTTTCTTTTTGCTTTTATGATCTCTGTTTACTTTATGACCATGATTTGCTCCGTTCTTATTCACGCATTCATGTCTCACGATTCCCTTTCACACGTTGTATGATATTGCCATGCTCATTTACGCTTCGTTTTCATGTTTAGATGCTCATCTAAATTTCTTCCTTGAGTAGTTAGTTTGTTCGTTTTCTCGTGTTTATCTCTTGGGTTCTTATCTCTCTCGACGGCATCTAATTTACCCTCCATCTTTATACCTGCATATTTCTTGTATTGCTTGCATCTATTCATACGCTTTCTACTACGGGATTCCTTTCACTTGCCTCCCTGTGCACGCGCGTCAGTCATCTTTTCCCAGTGTTTTCTATCACGGTTTCGGATATCTACCAACAACAACAACCTTCCTTTTGTGTGAACGTACCTACTAGCTTACCTATCACAATCTTTGTAAACCTTACAGTAATTTCAATGAAAAATGGATACCCTAACAGAGATTCCACAGTAGGGCTGGAGAGCGATCGCAGACGTCCACACGGACCTACATTCCNTTTTGGGGATGTTTATTTATCATCATTCCTTACATTATTTTTTATCTCAGCTCTTCCACCTCAGTCCCGCACATCCCTAGTCTTTCACGATGGCCCCAACGAAAAAGGAAGTCACGAAGAAAACGTCTACTAAAAGCCTGAAGCGCAAGGCAGATGCTCAACCTCCCAAGCCTACTCCTACCAAGAAGCAAGCAACAACAGTGAAGAAGGCATCGAAAGCAGTGAAGCCACCAACTCCCGAGCCTTCTACCTCTGCAGCAGGTTCCGATGATGATGAAGAAGAGGTAGAGAGTAGCGAGAAGGAGAAGGAGAATGATGCAAGGAGGGGGATAAACAAGGAGGGGGGACGAGGATGAAGAGGAAGAATTACACGGATTCTCGACCGACGACGACGATTCATCAGACGATGATATGGGAGATGAGCCAAGCGCATTTGACGTACAGAAACTGCCGACGATTGCGAAGGATGATGCTAGTGTGAAGCGGAAACTCGAGAAAGCCAAGCGGCAACCAGTGCGTCTTTACTTTTCTTTGAATCTCGTTTGATTTTTACATGTTTTTGTAAGGCGGAAGACAGAGGTGTTATCTACATATCACGTCTCCCACACGGTTTCTACGAGGACCAACTAAAAGCGTACTTTTCGCAGTTCGGGACCGTAACCCGTCTGAGGTTATCGCGAAACAAAAAGGTGCGTTGATCTACTGCTGTGCATCAAACTCGTATTGAGTCCAGGACGCAGACAGGAAAGTCAAAACACTATGCTTTCATGGAATTCGATTCTTCCTCTGTAGCACAAATTGTTGCTGAGACCATGGATAATTACCTCCTTATGGGACATATTTTACGGTCTAAGTTGATTCCAAAGGAGGATGTTCATGCGCAACTTTGGGTTGGTGCGAACCGAAAATGGCGACCGGTTCCTCGTGCGAGAGTAGCTCGGGTTGAGCACAACAAGGTTAGTATGGATGCAATGGTCGGGAGATCTCGCACTTATTTGGTAAACTTATCTAGCCGAGGACAGAAAAGGATCAAGCAAAGGCAGAAAAGCGCCTTATCAAACGTCAAAATGAGAGGAAACGGAAACTGGAGCAGGCAGGTATCAAGTACAACCTGGACGCTGTCGGATATGTACGTTCTTCCATCGCAACTGCCCGCTCAAAGAGACTGACTGGATCCGCAGAAAAAGAAGGCCTAATTACTCTTATATAAAAGAGCACTATGAGTATATATCCAGTTTCGAATGTCCTCTAGTCTGTTATTACGCCACGATTGAGAATTATGTTATACAAAAGATGATGATACTACCAAAATATGGATACACCTAGAAAGGAATTATGCTCCTCTCGCATCGAGTGTTTACGTTGCTGGTCTTAGGGCCTTCAGCCTCTCTGCAAGTGAAGCATCCTCTTCTCCAACCTTGTCTTTCACGGTGACGTCGGGTACTGAGGCAAGATCCTTGGAGGCGAGATCGTGCTGTAGTTCGATATTGGCCTCTTCCGCCGTCTGCTTTAAGAGAAGATCAATCTGATCTTGGGGAGTGGAAACAGCAGTGGTCGCAGACATGGTCTCCTCCATGTAGGAGGTCTGGACATCAAGATCGGCAAATTGCGTCTCGAATTTGTCCATAACCATCGAGATCTACTGAAATATTAGACGACAAAAACATAACAAAGAGAGTCCTAAACGCACCCGTTCTAGGTTCATACTCTCCATTGCTTTATCCATCCCTCGAACGACCGATGTCATATTCCCAGTAACCTGACGCATCGTCACCGCTGTCTCTACTCTACTAGCAACAGCATCTATTCGACTAGACAGCCGTAAAAGATTGAGGGCTTCACTCTTTTTCCGGATGGCGTTGGATGCGTAGATACGTGCGCCGTCGTTGTTTCCCTGTTGGAGCGCCTATCCGAGTCGAGGTAAGTAAGAGCACCACAGTTTAGAGAACAAAACCCCCACCTTCTTTAGGCGAGATTTCTCAGCATTCTCATCCTTCTGCGCTTTCTTAGCCTGTCTGTTTAGAGACTTGGCAGTGAACTATACAGTCATGACATGTTAATCCCCAGAATATAGTAAATAGATAGTATAACCTTGAGCTGGAATAGCGTCTCTAGGGAGGGATGAGCTGCATTCAAATACAATAATTGTTGAGGTTCCTACTTTCCAGATTACTCATAGCAGTCGTATTATAAGTAGGGTGTGAAGGATGCTAAGGGGCTGGAGTGTAGATGAAAGCTGAGTGAGAGGAGTATGAAGCACGTGCCATGAACTTGGACACGTCTGACGCGCCTTCTCAATTTAGTGTTTCCAAACTTGTTTTCGACGTTGACGTTGGTATTAAGTCTGTGCACGATGGGACTTCTTTATTATCTTAGGTGAGATTCGGCGATTCCGAGTTGTCTCCCTGCAAACTCATAACGTTTTCTTACATCCAGTTATGGTGCCATACTCGCTGCATTCGCTTTTGTAACTCTATCGATAGGTCTGTGCCCAAATATGCGATCTTTGGCTGTATTGTAACGCCTCTATTCTCCATTTACAGCTAGCGGTCTCTTGTACATTTCTGAGCTGATAGAGGAATATTCACGGGTCGCCAAAACTTGGGGTCAACGGGGTATATATGTGCGTTTCGTCCTCCTCAAGTTGGCAAGGAACTCATTCATTGACCNATCCTTGCCAGGGAATTATTACTCTACATGTCATTCTTTATATGACTGACTCTCTTCCGTTCCTCCAAACTTTATTCTCCATCGCATGTCACATTGTCTACCTTCAAAATTTCTCCAGCACCTGGCCTTTAATCTCGTTGTCGTCAATTTCGTTCATCGCTTCATGTGCCCTGGTAATCGCCGACCACTTTCTGTGGTTCTTTCATTTCTCCCGAATTACTCAGGAAGTTAGAAATACAAGATATTATCGTGGTCCCCGCGTACCAGGGTTCTCGGAGATCGCGACCTTTTTCGGCGTCTGTGTTTGGCTCGCGCCTCTATTTCTGTTTCTCAGCTTAAGTGCAAATGATAATGCTCTACCAATGTCGAACGGTGCGTAACTCCTAGTTTCGGGGAACCGTTATTGATGACAACTGCTCAACAGGTGAACCTGGCACACCTACATCACCCTCCAAGCAATTCTCCTCACCTAGAGAGTCATTATTCCGATCTTTGTTCTCCTCGTTCACCGTGACCCTTCCTCGCGCAAAACCGTACCGCAAAAATTCCGAGGGCATCATTGCGCCCCCTTCTCCGGGTATCGCTCCTTTGCATTCTCCTTCCCTGTCCTCTCATGCCTCCGCAACCTCGTTAAACGTGCTTTCGTCACCAAGATCCCCACGAGTAACTGGTATCTACCACGACGGTGATTCGGCCCACGTCCCACCACCATCTACACCCAACTTCCGCCTGGGAACGCCTCCTCGACGAGTAGCACAGCGTGTGGGATCTCCGCTTAAACGAGCCCCGGGGCTAGTGGAATGAGTAGCAGACCCTGTTTAGATGTACATTATTGGTTTGTGATATATTTGATTCAACGAGTGATGCGTCGCCAATTACATCATGATAACTTGGGGTACTGCGCATAAGTCTTGATGGATGCCATCCAAGATACATCCTACAATCTTCTGAAGGCGCTCGATCCATCTAGTTCTGGAGCATATCAAGGCATGTCTATTGAAATTTAGGAAGGAAAATCCTCAGCTGCCTTAAACACGGACTCAAGTTTCAGTAAGACTTGCGAAGTCACCACATCGTGATCCAGCACCGTCAAGCACGGGCTGTACAACAACGAATTGCCCTGCCCCATAAACCCGAGTGCAGGGGTGGAATTTCATAACAACACATATCATTGTGACAGTGATCTGGACAATCAAATCTGCCTACCGTACGGGTTGCACACGCTCCATTTCGTGCGAGCGCGAGTCTTCATTATGGCTTCCACGAACGCGTACAACATTACAGTCCCAGATCAATCCCCGACCTTTATTTATCATCCATGGCGAGACGGAAATGCAACCGACTCTTGGAAAGTGTACTATTCTGGCAGCTCCGACTCCTCTTACGACTCCACTCACCAATTAGTAAATTTGGCGTCCGGGTCATCTCTCCATAGTACTAGCTATGTCGGCGCCAGTGTCGAAATAGATTTCCTCGGGACAGCGATCTATGTGCACGGTTCTGGAACCGCTGGGGGATACGAATCAAGCATAGACGGCGGGGAAAGTCGCAGTGGAAGCCCAGACAATGGGCTGTTGGCGGTTTACGACAATTTGGGTTATGAAAAGCACACATTTCGTTTGGAAGTGACACAGGGACAAGAGATGAACCTCACCTCAGCGGTGATCACGGTCGGAGTTGGCTTTCCTGGGTGCGTGCGGTCTTGTTGTTAATATCTGCATGTTGTATTGACGAGGATATGCACTCTTCGCAGGGCTTCACTATCAAATACCACGATCAACGCTGTGAATGTGGGAAGCGATGGGTCTGCTTCACTCAATCCCATATTCTCTGTGAGTGGAAGTGGGCCGTTTAGTGTAGACCACGATGCTGCTGGTTACCCCCGCCTTGATACGAATGGGGTGGGCGGTACAATATATTTCAAGACGACCAACGCGTGTGTTCACTTCACTTATCTCCAATTTTAGTGTTTGCTCATTTATTTGGCAATGCGTTATTAGGTCTGCCATTTTTGTCTACGGCTCCAGTAATTATGATCATGGCGAATTCAGTGTCACTTTGACCCCGTCTGCAGGCGCTTCAACGGATACACGAACGTTTAACGCATCATCAAGATGGTTCAACTATGACAACTTAATTTACTGGGAATCTGGGCTGAATCGAAGCGAGTCATACCAGCTTGATTTCAAGAATTTGGATTCTGGGAAGTATTTTGATATCCATGAAGTTGTGCTCATAGACGCTGTGGGAGGAATGTGTGTACCTTTTCTATCGCATCCATCACTCACGAGCTTGCTAATTGCATGTTAGAGAGCCAAATGCTCCTGTTAGCGATGGTGGGGATGGAAGCAAAACTAGTGGCGACTCCGATTCATCGCACACAGTCTCAACCGGTACTATCATCGGAATTGCTGTAAGCAAATCGTCCTTTCTCTGTATATTCTATGCATTAATTGTATCTCCTTTTCCAAGGTGGGAGGCGCTGTGGTGGCCTTGCTCGGTGTGCTAGTATTTTTTTTACTATGGAGAAGACGCCAGTAGGTCTGCGGTCATGGCCATAATTAATGTGAACTAACTCTCGTTGCAGAAAACGAAAGTATGATGCCCCATCTCCTATTTCACCTATAACATCATATGAGAACGGATGCCAACGTAAGCTAGATAGATCAAGTGTGGTGGCGTTGATAACTTGACTTTCATTTATAGCATCTCAAGCTTTATTGTCATTCTACGTTGAACCTTTCACCATGCCTCCGTTGGTTACGCCATACACTGACACTCCATCAATGACATCGTCGACAAGACCTGGGACAGAATATGACCCTTACTCTCGCCACTCTAAGTTCAGTAGTACATCCTCCTCAAATATGCTGGCTGCCTCAACAACGGATATTGCATTAATGCCGGTTGTCCAAGGATATCCGCTACACCGCCAGCCTTTTGCACAAGGAGAGATCCGGCCCTCATCTAGCTCCTCTTCGCAGTTAAACAGTTTGGAACGACCAAACAAGACCCGGTCTGGTCCCCCATCCCCCGGACTTGCAAGAATAGTCCGTAGGAGGAGGATGCAGGTCCTGTGCCTGCACAAGCTGAACCAGAAACACAGGAGGAAGTCTTGCCCCCGGGCTACAATCCTGCTTGGTCCAACACACCAAGATGATTTGACACTTTATTGTGTAGCATATTTGCCTCTTGACATCCGTGTACACACAGCGTATACCTATTATACGGACTTCCTGACATTTTATACTGCCTTACCAGTCAATCCTTTACATTTCCCTGCAATGCCAATACGTATATCATTAGATTTAGTCTCATATATTATCCCTCAATGTCGTCAATGCTAAATTGAACGGACACTTACATGATAGCCCCTCTCAGCTTGGTATAGAAATATGCAATATCATACTGCAAATGCCTGATACGACTTCCTGTTGGGGTAAGCGCTCAGGGGCCATGAGATTCGGTCTTCCCGTCGGCTTGATCATGGACACCCACATGGACCAATCTTGCAAACGTCCGTGAAGAGCTGTAACGAACTACCAGGTGGAGAAAGATAACATGCATCTTCCTCGAATATCTACCTTTCGTCCAGCTTGTGCTGTAAGTTTCTCTGCTGGCGAACAACAAGCAATAACCTCACCGTATGGTTGTTCAATAGAGGACGATGGCTCATGCAAACCATTATGCACCATATGCACCATGGGTCCTGGACGGAAGCGGCACTGTCGCACGGGAGGAGTATATTTTCAATCCACCATGGCCCGACGACATACCCTTACTTCGTTCTTAGATTTGTGGTTTCGAATCCAGCAACAGGAGCCGAGCTTTGCAAGTGCGTTCATAGACATCTAATCTCCGAGGCGCGTCTTTTACATGTCTGCACAACTCAGAGTGTCCGCTGCTTCCCCCAAGGATGTTGAAGCTGCTATCAGCTACGCTCAGGCGACATTTGAGTCAGGCATTTGGTCAAAGTCGTCGGCTTTGTACCGATCCAAGGTGTTATCTACGTTGGCGCGATCATTGGAGGAACGTATACCGGAAATTGCAAGGATAGAGTCTTTGCAGACCGGAAGAACCATTAGAGAGATGAATGCGCAGCTTGGAAGGCTGCCAGAATGGTTGTACGTGTCCGAACGATCTTGGGCTGCTACTGTTTTGCTCACGGTAGATATAAAGAGAATACTATGCCGCATTGCTGCGGACGACCCAAGCCTTCGTTGCACCAACACAGGGGAAACTGCTGAATTATGTTCAACGAGTTCCGTTGGGCGTCGTTGCACAAGTTACAGTGCGTTCCTGAAGGTTCATGTTCCCTGTGTTACTCAAACGGTCAACGACAGCCTTTTAACCATCCCTTATTAATCGCCATTAAGAAGATCGCACCAGCGTTGGCAGCAGGAAATAGTGTTGTCGTAAAACCTTCCGAGGTACATCCTTCCTTTGAAAGGAGGGAAAGTGCCCATTTAGATCTATCGACTTTCAGCTAGCTCCAATAACTGTAATGGAATTCGCTGAGATGGCCACGAGAGCGGGAGGTGACCACTTTCTTAATCATTTCAAGATATCAGAGTGTTTACACTTCAATAGTTCCCCCGGGCGTCCTAACGGTGCTCCCTGGGTATGGTGCCACAACCGGGAAAGCCATTGTCAGTAACCCTCTGGTCCGCAAAGTCGACGTGACAGTGAGCTCAGCCTGCTAATGTTTGTGTATCTGATCAAGCTCAGAGGTCATAGGCAGGTACCCAAACTGGCCGCATCTTGGGTAGCATAGTAGGTTCCAATCTTGCTGCATATACAGCGGAATTAGGCGGGAAGGTACGTCTGTTGTCAAATTCAGCGCTCCTATATGTTCACAGCCTGGATTAGGCTCCTCTTGTGGTATTTAAAGATGCGGACATCATATCAGCCGTCAACGGCTGCGCCTTTAGTGCATTCGTCGCCTCTGGTCAGACTTGTGTCTCGGGAACTCGTCTCATCGTAGAAGAGGAAATTTACGATGATTTCATGACACTCTTCCTCAAAAAGGTTGAAAGCATCCGGAAGCGGATGGGGGATCGTAGGTTAACAATGATATCACAACCCTCATTTATGTTGACCCCATTCTTATCCCAGCGTTGAATCTTAAATCAACTATGGGCACGGTGATATCGATGCACCACTTGAAGCGGATTGAAGCGATGATGGAACGCTGTTCAGGCAAGGTTCTGATTGGGGGGAAGAGAATGGAAGGCAAGTCAGAGCTGGATGGGTTTGATTTCTCCCGTGGAAGCTTCTTCGCTCCTACAGTAGTCGAAGGGGTGTCAATTCATGATGAAATTTGGCAAGAAGAAGTCTTTGGACCAGTAGTGGTAGTCAAAAAGTTTTCGGTTTGTGTTTCCTTCAGTGAATATTGCTCATGTCCTCACGCTTTGAGCATATACAGGGAGAGGGAGACGGTGTGGCGTTGGCTAATGCATGCAAATATGGACTAGGGGCTGGGGTTTGGACATCGGATCTGTCGCGTGCTCATCGTGTGGCTGCAGAAATTGAAGCTGGTCTCTGTTGGGTGAACACCCATCATCGAAATGATCCCAGCTCCCCTTGGGGCGGCATGAAGGAGAGTGGGATTGGCAGAGAAAAYGGCATTGAAGCACTCGAATCATGTAAGGGTTTATATTCATAACTTGATGACTCCCTATTGACATCATATTTAAAGACTCCCAAAGCAAGTCCACCATTGTCAACATCGCTCCTGCACACGAAAACCGGGAGAACGACGACTGGTTTGCTGACAGCGTTGAAGGGCGTAGATACGGATGAATTCGAGGAAATCATAGATCATGCTTACATAGTTAATGTACATGACGATTATGGTACAGTTGTCCAGGTTTATTTACATGCAATATATGTTACACTCTTTCACTCCGAATTAGCCAGTGGTTTTCATAGCCTCTGGATGAGCTGGTGTAGCATCGCTGAGTTCTACAGGTGGTTCATCCAGGAAATCAGGCACTTTGCTGAGATCTGCGAGGTAGGATGCGCCCTCCTCTTCCTCTTCCAGTGCAAGCGCGTCGAGTTCTAGTAGGGATCAATGACAGACCAAAGTAAAGCAATGGTGGAACGGCATACCAGCTTCCAGGTCCGCCTCATCCAGCTCGTCAGGGACAGCATATGACCGACCCAACGACTCTTGTATCTCGTTTGATAGCTCAAGGAGATCCTCCATGTCGTAGTGAATGTTCTGCAGACGCAATGAGGAACATAACGGTAGAAGCTAGACATCAGATACACACTTCAATCTTATCTATATCAATCTTTCCATATTGCTTCTTCATTTCTTTGTTAGCTATCTGCATCGCGTCTACCGTGGCCATCGTGTTTCGCAAGTTCTCGGTTGTGAGTGCAGCAGATTCCATGTTGAAGGTTTGTTGCGTGAGCTGAGCGAGCTGGTTCTCATACATTCTCTTCTGCTTAAGCGTTCTCAATGCTCGTTGTTGAATGGCATTCTGATTTGTTGATAAGTTTCAGGCCGTGTTTAGTTTAGGTGAGTTGGACTCAGTAGAGAGACACACACCTTTCCTGGTCCGTTCCGTAGTTTGCTCATTTGTTCTTTGTACCGTGCTAATTCCGCATCTAGTTTCTTGACCTTGACCTCTATTGACGCCACTCGCGCATCAGTCTGTTAAAGTAATGCAGCATGTCATGAGCATTGGAACTGGAACACGGCTTGGGTACACACAGATGCGATGGCATCCTGCAGAGTCGGCTTGGGCTTTTTGCTGGCAGAAGTTCCAAAGATACGGTTCATGGATAAAGAATAATGCTATGGAAGGCGGATGAGTGGGGTGGTGGTGGTTTGGAGAGCAAGCGGCAGGATCTGCGGTAGAACATGGGGGACGGCTTCGTAAAAAAAAGACGCGGGTTGGAAGCCGGGACGTAGCAGTACCGAAATGAAGTCTCCTGAAGCAGAGAATAGGCCTGGATATAAATACACGGTCAATACAACGATGACGAGCCCCCGAACGGCAGAGGGATTATAGTGATAGGCGCGTGACTAGTCCCAACGGGCACAATGTCAGTGATATCATTGACTTAGTTGGGGCTCCCATCTTGCCCTAATCCTCTTCTAGACCTCAAACGATGACGCCGCCTAACACGACTGTTCTATGCGAACGGCGGTGAGCAGACCCATCTCTCTCCGCCTTCTTCAGCGATTAGCAGGGACCCAGCCATATCTCGTCTGGTCCATCTCGGCGGGAGATAGAGTTGCGCATGCCATACTAAAAGAGTTCAACGTCCACGGTTAGAAGTTAATGTCCATGGAAAAGACATCTACGTACATGCCTTGATAGTTTACCGGACACTCCCGCGAGCATCAACGGCCAAGAGGACAGAAGGATCGAAGAAAAANGGGGAGTCGTCTATGAGCATATCTTTTAACCAGGTTGAGAGAAAGAGAGAGACCGGATTTACCTATCCTGGCGGCCTCGACGCACACTATCTCCTGTCGTCGTCCCCGCCAGTCCACCGCTAAGAGTATACCCCAAAGGTGGATGTTGTCCCGGTCGTCGTCCATGACAACATTATCTCTACAAACTATCCGTTCTTTCTTGAACGTTTGAACTCCGGCTGAGACAAGCACCGGCAGTTGCGTCTGTCTGAATAGCAATCATAAAATGTCCGGGTGCTTCAGTGATTTGGCCTTGTGTAGAGTTAGCGAAAGATGCGTGTATGGTGTAGATAGCCCGACAGCCAGGTGTTTAGTATCGACTGAACGTTCCGTGAAGGCAGGCGAGGACGTAGAGGAGGTTACAGAAGCACAAGACGCGCACTCGCATTGGGAGGACCTGAACCAGGGCTGTCCTTCTGACCGTTGATGAAGCAGCACTGGTGCTATCGAGCAGATGAAACGAGAAAGGCAATCGCATGGGCTACAGTTTACAGGCGCCAAAATGGCATAAGCCNTACGTGCTGTGGGGTCGTAACAGCAGCCATAACACGACAAAGAACGATACTCAAAGTAATAAGCTCCTAGCCAAGCCTTTGAGCAACGATTCGCATCTACTTTCTGGGTTGAAAGAAGTAGGAATGGCTGAGTTTTCTACAATAACAGAAATTAGCAAACAAAGTGCCGCAACAGCTACCTTAATTTCCTACAAGTGTTTTCCGTATGTGGTGTTCGAGTGTCGAAGAACACACCTGAGATAGGCCTTCGACATGTCGAGTCAGTGGGAACCCTTTGACATCCTCGAAGATTAATTTTCTCCGTGGGCTCTCTCGTAACCCGCAATGTTTGAACGTAGTGGAATGGTGGAAGGGGATTCAGAAGATCAAACTTATCATTCCAGAGATTGCTGTTCCGTACGTTCCTGATAATTTAAACGCTTGTGGTCGTCTCCATGTTATTTCACCTCAACGAGTGACACCTCCGCAAGACATGCACTGCTAGT
>LBLO01000940.1:0-13646 GCA_004354395.1 Chondrostereum purpureum | reverse complement strand
GAAGTTACGAGAACTTGTCCAGACGCGTCTCCAGAGCAGATTCTTAGGTTATCATTCGAAACGTAAAGCGATGTTATTGCAGCGGTATGAGAGCGCAGGATGTGTGTTGGGCTGGCAGGCGCCTCCATCGTTGGCAGCTCAAGAAGTTGAGCAAAGCCTGACGATACGCACAATTTGATGCATCACCTGATCACAAAGATTCTGATTTCTGACGCTCTAGATTTAACCTTTCATTTAATCTCGCTGGGTTAAATTTACCATTTATCCTCAACTACTTCTTGGATTATTTGACGAGTTTTTTCAATCACTTGTGTTTCCAGCAAGTATTAAAGCTTGACTCATGCTTATGGATCAAGTGCGGAACTGCTAGCCCGCTTGATCCGCCGGAAGCTGACGTCTCGAGGCGGCGGGCGGTCTCAAATCATCCGTCTCTTGCGAGTGTTACCTTGGTGTTACCCTTCAACCATCATGTCCTCGGACGACTATGAGGCGTCTACCTCTGGCACCGCGACCAATAAGAGAAGGAGGCTGCAGAACGCATGCGACACATGCCGGAGGAGGAAAGGTGAATACTTCATCTGTCCCATGGTATCGCATGATTTAATTCTCCAGTTATTCCGTTTCAGTGAAGTGTGAGAGCCTCTTTTTCACGACATCTTACTCCTGGAAGGATTGACTCAATATTTTATAGGCGATAGCTATGATAATCCCGATAAAATATGCAGTAATTGTGTTGCGGCTCAGCTACCATGCACACATGAAAAACCGATTGGTGTGAGTAGGATCCTTCACTTTGTGCTCAGGGAGTTCTGAACTTTCTACGATAGAAACGCGGGCCGAAATCTGGGTAATAGTTCCTTCATCTATTTGAGACACTGTCCGTCTGATTGCTGAGTTTATTCGTGCAGTTATATTGAACAATTGGAGAGAAAGGTTAAGGAATTGGAGATGATCATTGAGAAGGTCTCTGGACCGGATTTGCACTTGTGTTATCCGTATTCTCATCCTCTTCGTAACCCAGATCCCTCCTGACTTGAAGGATATCCTTATGTCGTCAACCTCATTGCACACTTCTGCTTTACAGACAACCACGTATTCGCCCAGCTTCAGTCACTCCACCACGCCCTATTCAGCAAGCCCGCCAGCTGACCCCGATGCTTCAAGTGGTGAAGACGAGCTTGAACACGTGGGGCTCACACAAAGATTCCAACAGATTGTTTTAGACACAGATTCTACCAGATTTTGGGGGTCCAGCAGTAGCTTTGCATTGGCCACGGACACAGCGATGGCCAAGTCGGAATGCAATGACAGTTCTTCCCTGCTCCAATTAAATCCCATACCTCCCGAACTTTCTAGCCTTGCCCCAGTACGTTTTGACCGGTTTATAATTATTGCTATTTGACCTGACGAACTCTCTAAAGTGGGAGNCTGCCTCAGCCGCCCTTTCCATTCCTACCTATCACTATCCGCCACCAGACCTTATGTATTCGCTCATTGATTTATACTTTGAACGCGTATATTTCATCCCTGTGCTCCATGAACCCACATTTCGGCAATCCGTCAATGAAGGTCTCCATTTTCGAAATCATTCTTTTGGTGCTGTTCTGTTAGCCACTTGCGCTGTTGGCTCTCGATATTCGCATGATTCTCGTGTATTTGTAGATGGCCACTCAGAACTCTCAGCCGGCTGGATATGGTTCGAACAAATCCAAACTATCCACAAGTCGATGTTCGATCCTCCTACATTGTACGAGTTACAATTTTTTCCAGTATGTACGTTACATTTCCTTGGCCAGCGAAACGCTGAACATCATTCACAGCTGGCTGCAATATATCTCCATGGCACATCTACTCCTCAAACAGCGTGGAGTCTCATTAGCTTAGGACTTCGATATTGTCAAGAGACAGGACTACATCGCAAGAAACCTAAGGGTTACATAATGTCGAAGGAGGACGAGATGAAAAAACGATGTTTCTGGTAGGAGCCATCTCTAGTTTTGTGATCTTATAGGTCATCGTTATTTGTCAGGATGCTTGTTACAACTGACAGGTACATTAGTTCGTTTTGCGGACGGCCATTGGCCATTCGCGAAGAGGAGTGGGTGACTTCCGATTCTATATTACCCTGTTCTGATTAGGTACTCCCAGCTACGACACTGAAGTTCCTATTGAATGCGACGATGAATACTGGGACAACGAGAACCCAGAGCTGCGGTTCAAACAACCCCCTGGAAAACCTTCATTCGTCGCTGCGATCAACTACTCCCTGAAGCTGTCTGAAATGCTGGGATTTGTTCTACGTACCCTGTATTCTCTCAAGAAATCCAAACTGATCCTCGGGCTTGTGGGTCCTGACTGGGAGCAACGGACAATCTCTGGCCTCGATTCTGCTCTTAATTCTTGGTTCGATAACGTCCCAAATCACTGCAAGTATAAAATCTCTTTCTGTGAGCCGAGTTCTGACCTAGGTTTTTTATTCCAGTGCGCTGGGATCCGCATATGGAGAACAGGGTCTTTTTCGAGCAGTCTGTTATGATCAATTGCGCGTACTACTTGGTGCGAATACAAACACATCGTCCTTTCGTCAATCGCACGTCTTTGCAAGGTACAGCGTCGTTGGCGATGTGTGTAAACGCAGCAAGGTGATTCGCAATCTCTCCATATCAATTCCATAGCTTTACGATGTATTCTTGTAGGACATGCAGTCAGATCTTGAAAGCACATATGGATCGCAACGAGTATCATACCGCTTACCCTCCTACCATTGTATGTGTGTTTTCTATTGCCCACCGGATTTCTGCTGATCCCAAATAGACTGCATCGTTTACGTGTGCAAATATCCTTCTCATCAGTGTTTTCCGAGCCAGGAAAACAGGGGGTCCTCGGGCCAATGTTTCAAGAGATCTACTAGGAGCTAAAATCTGCACAGAATATCTAGTTCGCGCTGGACGACGGTATGTGTGGTGTTCAGGATCTTACTGTTTGGCTCTAATTCATCAAAACGTAAGATGGCTTATTGCCGCTCGGATGGGGTAGGACTTAAAAGTCTCAGGCATGTTCCCGCATTAATCTTAGATTTTTAGCCATGTACTTCTACAGCTTCTGTCCGGGGATGATATTGCATATTCACCGCCAAATAACCCGTTAAAACGATCTTATACAGATGCGCAAGAATCCATTTTCACACCGACTCCTGTCGTATTACCTCAGCAGAACAATCAGCCCACCACATTCGATACAAACACGCATTCCTTAGATGTATTGCTATCGCAAGACATGTATACCCCTTACAATATTGAGACCACAAACTATTCAGACGTTCTCCAAGCGATGGGCTGGACGGGGCCTTCAATAGAGGTAGAGTGCGTGAGGCTTTCGAATTTCACTGATATATCTCATCACTCAACGCCTCCTTCACTTCAGCGATCACGGTTGGGACAACTATATCAACAATGTCTTGGGTTCCGACGCCCAAGTATTGAAAGAGTTTATATAATTAGATTCAATGGATCCCGTTTGACTACATTTGTACCATCACCACACTCATATGTATACCTACATAGATCCAATCCCATATCTCTCAACGCATTAATCATATACTTAATTAAAGGATTTGCTCTTCAGGTCATACATTCTGTTATTACAAGCTTTACATATTTAATGATCTATCACAGTCGACGACTAGAAGTTCTGAATTGTCAGAGTCAATCCCGGTCTGGTAGTGAACGCCCGCAACACCCTTCCGCCATACGAAACCTCAACGTTCCTCTGGGTAAGCACATTATTGTCCACTTTCAATGATACCTGGGTTGGCAACCCTTGACTCCATTCCATGTCTAATGTAATGCCACCCCTAATTCGGGCTCCTCTTATGGACCCCTCAGGCCATTGATTTGGCAGAGCGGGAAGAATTCTGATAGGGATAGCACTTCCAAGCTGGGGACATCCGGAGCTTGTAGCAACCCATTCTATGAACAGCTAATTGAGCGTTCATTCCGGAACAAGAAACGTGATCCCTACCAGGAGAGCAGCAGGATAGCCTAGGTTAGCGTCAATCTGGAAGAGCGGTTCCGTTTCCGATGGATTGTATAAACTGAACAAGTTGGCCCCAAAGTTGCGATCGATATCGTACTTCAGGAAGTCAGTAACTCTGATATACCTGCAGTCCAAAATGTGATTTACCGTTAGCAGATGATAGAACTCTGATGCATTGCCGAGCTCAGCCCAAGCAGCTGCGCGCCAGGTCTTCGCCCAGCCTGCGTCGGCGTCATTGCCAGTACCGGCTCCGCGATGAATGAGACTTGTCGTCGCGGCGGCAATAATCTCCTCTTTGGTGTAGTTAGCCTGTAGAGTCGAATCGTAACCACTGATTGCGTATCCAGGATAAAGTCCGATTAGGTGCGAAATGTGGCGATGAGTGTCACTAGGAGAGTCTTTCTCTACTTTCCATTCTATAAGGGACAGTGTGAATAGCACGTTGGAGGGCATATTAGGACTCTGATTACCTTGCAATTGACCCCAAGACCCAATGTGGAGCCCCTTGTCCATCTTGTCGCGTTTAGCACGAACCTCTGAGACTGGTGTCAGCGGGAAATTTTACGGGGAATATCCTGCTTACCTTCAAGGAAGCCCGTGTCCGGGTCACCTGAAGCGTTGAASCCCTTCTCTACCGCATTGAAGAGTTGCCATATCATCTGCTGAGCATGGGCGCACCCTGCCAGTGCATTAGAATTGTAGTCGAGCTCGATTGCTTTATAGTTTACCTAGAGTGATTGGCGGCTGTTCGGGGGAATTACACGGATTCACTACTAGAGTTGAATCATTGAAGTGGAGATCAGGAATGAGCTTGTCGAGATGGAACTCGGCAACGCCTTTGAGGAGCGGCCAGCCTTGGGTTTTCCACCATTCCTGATTGTTGGTGTAATCGAAATGGTCGAAGACGTGGAACATCTGAGGGAGAAACGGTCAATCGAGTCGATGTAACACTCTGATCGTGACCTCACCATCCACGCATTCGCCTCTGATAGTTTACGGATAACATCAGTAACGTCACTTTCTTTATTCCACGAGTAGCTTCGCACCAGGATAGTTCGCCCACTGTGCTGTGTTACCTGGACCTTTCATTCCGGTATGTCCAAAAATCTAGACATTTTAGARCGTCTGGGTATACGAAACCCATTTTGAGAAATAAAGCAACTTACRTTCATCTGGAATTAAGTTAAATASAGCCAGTGCTATGCAAGGAGGAAAGGAGTGTCCATACCTCGTTGTGAACAACCCAACCACGCGTGATATTATACAATACTTGAGCAGTCTCTTTGCCCCGTGGGGCCCAGTTTYTCTGCCAATAACGCCAGATTCACACGCTGATGATACGGATGACTAAATCGAGAGCTTACCTCAAAGTARTCAAACAGCGACTGAGTGACATCCAAGTTCGTCATCTCGGCTGCCCAGTAGTTCATCTGGATATTGATGTTGGAATCTGCAGTTGYTTCAGTCGTTTCTCAGGAAATGCATATATGGACCGTTGCTAACGGTAATCAGCGCTCCACGCGTTCGCAATGTCCTTGGCCCATTTCCCTTGTAGGTTAGCGGGTAGTACGCCTCTTGCACTAGCCCAGAGTAGGTATCTCCCATAGTTGAATGTGAGCCATTCGATGTACGGGTTGCCAACATCGGTCTGATACGAGTCCTTGAGAACGTCCGTAGGTGTCTTGAGATCAGGTGTCTGTCCTATCGAAAGTGAGAAAGGACCATTGAGGGTAGCCTCGACATCTGTGAGATGTTGCTCGAGAAGAGAAGAGTACGAAGTTTCTGGTGAAGGGATCAAACGAARGAGCTCATCATGAGGGTCGGGTCCTTGGAAAGTGAAGTCCGGTCCTGGATCAAGTGAAAATTCAGTCCCTCCGACCCACGCCACAAATGTTTCTGAGGAGTTTGACACWAGAAGGGTAGCATTGACGAGAGATCCGGTGGTTTCATTAAGACATGAATGGGTCCCATCTGTCGAGTATGCGCGGAATAGTAGCTCGTAAAGCATCCCCGGATTCCCAACGTTCCCTCTGACAGAAAGAGTAGACGAATCGAGACAGGTCACATTAGGAGTAGGAAGCCCTGCTTCGAGAGCTGAGGAGAACGCATAGGTCACATTCGGCAATACAGTATTATTGCCAGGGCTGATGAGATGCTGGACACAGGCTTGTGCAGGATGAGAGCAGAACGAGGACCTGATGGTGTTATTCAAAANGTCGAAAGCATTAGAYAATGTTTCCCACCTCGTAAAACCCACGTCGCCTTGAGACCAGGAGGTCCGAGCGATTGCTTGATCCAAATCGAGCCATCGGGAATACCCTGTCACATTTCCGTCTGAMGCTACCGACGCGACGAGGTATCCTGCTCCAGCATACGAGCCTTCATGATTGAACATAAATCAATCAGCAAAAGCAGAGARAGAAGAAAAGTATATGGTACCATATGCTCCCGCAGGCGTCGTGAGTTGAGAAATATCTGTTGACGTTGAAGGTCACGACGTAGGATAGAACATTGAGGGAACCACCCACCGGCAATTTCACCTTCTGGATCGTTGAAAACGGTCTGCTGAATGTTCTTCATTTCTTCTGCAACGACTGATTGCTCCCAAAATTCTTTGTTGCCACCATTGTACGACTTTGGAATCTTGAATCAGAGAATGCGGAGAAAGAATGGGTGTCATTCCAGGCGCTTACAGGATCTTCGAACGGACCGCCCGACCATCTGTAAGGATCAGTTATGAGCTGGCAGGATGTGATGAGGACGGAGAAATCTCAAGGTACAAGGATTCAATATTGAGCTGGGTGATTTCGACCGATGATCCTCCTGGTGTCATAGCTGCCGAAYGTACTTTAGACAGACAGAGAGATGGAGAGGGACTGCTTTCCCGTACCGGCCAAGTAGCCATTTCCAATAGGCAGATATTCTCGAGACCAGATAGAGCCTGGATTAGAGTACCATAAACCGTTGCCGCTGGTCGGAAAACCGTTAGGGGCTGCCAAAGCAAGACTACCCATGCTTTCTGTTGCTTGGTAGATTAAGGGGACCTCGACATTGTTAGCAACATCTAGCTTTATACCAGAGGAAAAGGAAGCTTGATCCTGAGCATAATGAGTATGGGGACACATGATATCTGGATGAAGGCGGTTTGGACGCTGGGAAGAGGCCCCGGGAAGGAATGATTCCCCGCAGAATGATGAATAGCGTTGGTCAAGAGGAATGTTCAGCATGGTGCCAACTGTCGAGCCGGGCCATYGCATCACATGAGCCATCCAAAAGCTAGCGCCTCCGGTAACTACAACGGTTGGGGGCAAGTTGCTGTTTCGGTTTGATGGACACTTAGTTGGTAAATTTTGCTGGAGTTACCGAGACAACCCAAGCTGGAATATCGGGGTCCCCAGATAAACCAACTACAGGAGCAGCTTTGGATTCTATTGCAGACGTCAAATTAATTTTAGAAGCAAGTATTATGGACATTGCAAGTGGGACATGGAGGTCAAGAACGAAGGCCTTTGCGAGCTTCATTGAACGGCCTGAAGTCAGGGGAAAGGCCCGGCTCATCCGGCACAGGTTTGGTAAGCAATGTGGCTGTGTTGCTCATGCAGCAAATTTGGAAGGACAGGACGACCATCGACTTTCGGCCAACTTCAAGGTGAGTCTATGCCCGATCCCTGCTCAAACGATACTCGAAACGACGCTGGATGAAGTACCGAATGATATGAGAGGCTTTTTTTTGGGAGATTTCGGACGAGATTTGGTGGATGGAATGATTGGGTTATGGATGCACTTCAGATCAGTGCAAAGGGTTTCGCCTGCTGGTTTCTCCTGGCTCGCACGAACACTAGAGACACTCTGGATGTCTGAAGAACTTGTCTAGCGTCGTTTCTTCGAGAATCGGTGCCCCCATCACCCTGGTCGTTTTGACTTATCTGTTACTTCTCATCCAGACTCGCCTCCCTTCTTTCCTCTCCTCGCGATGGCCGCTACAAAATCAACCAAGGGTAAGGTTGCCACAAAGGGTGCGTCTGGACACAACCGTCTATTTCGACCACAGAATTGATATTTTCTGTAGCATCAAAAGACAACAAGGCCAAGGCCGCAAAGAAGGCAGCTCTCCAGGGCGCCCACTCCCATGCCTCCCGCAAAACTCGCTACTCTGTATCATTCCACCGCCCCAAGACCCTCCGCCTGGCGCGCGACCCCAAGTACCCCCGCAAATCGATTCCCCATGCACCCAGAATGGATCAATTCAGCACAATTATCTCGTGCGTGCATTTCCCCGAATTAGTTTCAGCGCAGGGACTGTTTTACTTACTGTTTCTCGCTAGACCTCTGAACACGGAATCGGCGATGAAGAAGATTGAGGAACACAACACCCTTGTCTTCATCGTTGACATCAAATCAAACAAACGTCAAATCAAGGACGCCGTGAAGAAGTTATATGATGTGCAGGCCGCCAAGGTCAACACCCTCATTCGGTGAGCATCTTTGTGTAGAATTTGTAACCGATCAAAACTCATCCCCAATGTGTAGACCGGATGGAAAGAAGAAGGCATACGTGCGGTTGACGGCTGACCATGATGCTCTCGATGTTGCTAACAAGGTACACATTATATTGGAACGGTACTTTTCGACCTTTACTCACTACTCATACCTCAGATTGGCTTCATCTAAACAATGAGATTTTAGGAGTGTCTGTATGCTTACCTTGACCTATTGTTTTATGTCCCTTTCCTATGCATGCATGCCCAGTGGTGTTTTGGTGTGAATACGGGACGCGAAGTTCCCCTTGTTTATCTGTATAGGAATTGACAACCCCGCATAGGGTGCTATTGTACATCATAACCTCCTAAGAGTGAACATTGAATATGTTTGTGTGTGGAAACTTCAAAACTTCGACCCCGCCGAAAGTCCAGAATAGCGCGGGCAGCAGAATAGCCCTTCACCAGTTCTTCTCATCGATATGTGATCCCGGATTTTAAAGTCTGTGAATGGCAATACAGAGCAGATATAGTATAAGACCCTACATTATACAACCGAGTACTCATCCACACTGACAAAGCTATCAATTGAAAATACAACCTCTTCGCCTTCATTCTCTCCTACCCTAGTGACCTGCTCGACACCGACACCTCCTAAGGACCCTTGAGCGACAAAGGTAACGCCTACAGGGAAGAAAGCACCGGGGTCGTCTCCACCAACAGTAAACATCAATGAGCCACTTTCGGAAGGAGATATGCTGGGGATCGACCATGCAACGGAATGAGATGCGGGGTCGAGCGACCACGATCCAGTATGTTGGCCGACTGACGGATACGATCCATCGCTTTAACAGATCAGTCAGGGAGAGCGAGCAGCTCAACAGAAATGCAGACGTACGGAAGAGGAATGGTGATGACAACATCGTACAAAGTGACACTCTGGTTTTCCAGCTCGTATTCAATACTAACTTCGCATGTTCCATCATTAGAAGGCGTTGGCCAACAGTTGACTAGAAAAATCCTAGTTAGCTTAGGGCGACGAGAATGACGGATAATAGAGTTACTGGTGAGAGGGACAAGGCTTTCATCGGTACCAGCATATCTCCACTTAAGGACTGCAAGGCTTTGTCCGACAGGGAATGCCTTGTTTGTATCTTTAAGTTGAATGATACGGTCCTTTGCGCCAGGCGGGAATTTGGCAACGTTAGGATGTTGCTTGAACTGGAGTGCGAAGTCCGATGGAGGTGAGAGAGCCAATTKGACGTGCGAGCAGTCCGCGTCGGTTATCTGGAGGTTCATATCTCCCTTCAGTTCCATTGCCTGAACACCGCCGTCACGCAGAAGAGTGAGGGAGAGTTGCTCCTTGATGAGAATATGAACGCTGAATCAGAATGTGAGTTGAATTCATTGCAAACACAGTCAAAGACGGTACCTTTCGGGCGTGACTTCGGGCAAGCTGCCACGACCGTTGGTGCTCTTCGCGGGTGCAGGGGYCTCATGAGAAATGACAGAGGGTGTYGGGGCACAGACATTTCTGCTAATGACATGTGGGCCATTTCACCGCCCAACGCGTCAAGTAATTCAGCCTGTTTCGTTTTCTTCGATCCAAGTTTCATGCCTGAACCCTTGAAGGCTGGCGCACGCGTTGAAGAGGGTGCTGGTGAGGAGTTGGTACGTGTAATAGCGGGAGCTTCTGGAGCTTCGAACCGCGGGACGGCAGAATATCCTGTGGCGCCCCCGCCGAGATAGCTCGAACCACCACCTCCACCTGCAGCAGCACGACGTTGTTGTTCGCGTCTTTGCAGTTCGAGTTGCTTTGCACGCCGTTTGAGCTCCTCTTTTGCCTCTGCCTCTTTGTTCTAAATGGAAATGAAAAGATTAACGGGTTGGCAAGTTGAGACGATGTATAGGCTGACTTTGGCGATGATCTCCTGGATCTTCTCTTCATGACTCTCCATTTCCAGAACATTTCTGACTTGAAGCAATGTAACATTCTCCCGATAACCCAAGCTGACAATCTCATCGAAAGCACCCAACAGCTCGAAAGCTTTGCTTAAGATTTCTCGTTCATCAGCGCTCCTGCACATGTCAGAAACGACGCGAGCAAACAGATGAAGGGTGTCGATATCTTGCAAGATATTTGATGCTTTGTTTGTGATCAAGAGAATGTAAAGATCCTCCAAGGNTTGGTAGACATAGCGCACGTCAGATGTTTCTACAGTTGTATGTTGCGTGTTTGTGGGGATTAACTTGGGAAAGGATGCTAGCAAAGACTCGATTCTAGTGCGGGTCATGTCACGGAATTGACGAGAAATTACGGCTAGCAAATGGTACAGTCAATATATGTGACATGGGCAGCGTAGATTAGTGAGATTTGTATGCTAACCTTTGCCACCTTTCGTGCATATCGACGCGGCGAGAACGACCTGTAACCAGGTTTAGAGCTTTTGTCATCCGTTAGATATCTAGAAACCGACCATTTTGTTGAAACGACTTTATTTCCTCTTCTAATTCGCGTTCTACCAGTTCGTCGTGGTACGTGTCAAGAGGAGATTATGTACGTCTGACTAATCGGTGGCGTACCCAATTGAATTCGTCCAGCCATACAACAGCCATACCCCATTTCGAATCCCGTTTCAACTTGACCTTATCCCATCTACCCTCGATATGGATACGTTACCTACAGAAATCTTGTCAGAGATATTTCTTCTTTGCATCGACTCGATCTTTTGTCAACTACAATCGTGTTCCCTGTGGACATCCCCAATCAACATAAGCATGGTATGCAGTAGATGGAGAGAGATCTCGCTATCCATCCCAGAGTTGTGGTCGTATATTTCGGTAAAMCTTGACWATGTGAAGGATGTAACATCCTTGCGWCATAGATCTGTCGAGCGGGTTACRCAGTATCGTYGCATTGTTCGACTCATGGAACTCTATTTGCAAAGAGCTGCAGGCACCCCGGTCTTCCTTTCTTTTGTCAGCCAGAAAACCACAATAATTCCTGATGTAATACGAGCGGCATTTGCTACCTATGGCAGTCAGGTTTCTTCCCTCTTTTTGACCCTTGGGCATGGGGGTGACCTAACTTGAACCGTCTTCGCGGAAACCATGCAGTCGCTGCGAGAAATTACTCTCTGTGTAGATAAGATCTCTGAGAATTGGTTCTCCCACTTCCCTCTCCTGTCAAGTCTCCAGCTTATGGGACCCGTCCGTCTTACACCAGCAGTTGGCCAGCGGTTCACTGGTATGGAGGAGCTTGTGCTTTTCGGGCAAAGTGTCTCTGAAACACTATCTCTTGTCACGTGTTGCCCCAATTTATGCAGTCTGACTCTTCACGGTAGTTTCGACTACCCTCCGACTAGGAGCCTTCAAGCTTCTGTCTCGCTCCCACGTTTACACTCCCTTACTGATTTTTGCTTCTACCNTTCGCCGGAATTGTTCACCCCTCTTCATGTTCCAGGCTTGAAGCACCTGTGTTTATACTGTCACTATTCCGACACCTGGCAGTCTTTTGGGTGTTTAGTAGACATGCTTGAGGAATCATCATGCTCTTTACATTCACTCGAGCTCATAGCATGGTCCCTCGTAGAAGGATCACAGGTTGAGTGTCTTTTTATGTCGAGGGCATGCAGGAACTTAAGGTCTTTGACCATCATGGACGGCGGGCAGAAGGAGGAGTGTTGCACCTACTTTGTTTTCGAGTATCTCCTCCATCCATCTGCTGGAGGAAAACATGGTGATGTCTTTCCGGAGCTGCGTACGTTGACAATAGTAGGTATGGAACATTATGAGTGGGAGTGGGATGAGGACCGGGCTTTGGACAAGATCTAT
Organism: Chondrostereum purpureum; assembly: GCA_004354395.1. NCBI lineage: Eukaryota > Fungi > Basidiomycota > Agaricomycetes > Agaricales > Cyphellaceae > Chondrostereum > Chondrostereum purpureum. The sequence continues at coordinate 1,299 of LBLO01000940.1, read as the reverse complement.
GACGCTCTCTGCTCGAGAATCGGGACATTGGAGACTCTCTATTTAGAGTGGAGAAAGTTTCCAGATCATAGGTTTATCAAGCGCCTTGAGCATCTCCGAGCCATGGGGATGAAAGTCTATGTTAAAGTGCGGAGGTCATGGTGAAATCGGAAACGAGAGGTGCAGTTCTATTCCTCACCTACCTAAACAGATAATTTAACAACATTCTAGTAATAGGGATAGAAATCGTGGGGGCATAGTAGCCCCAGATTATATCTATTCAGATATGGCCAAGCCCTAGCCCTGCTGAGATTCGATATCTATCTCAAAAACGCTCCATCGTGAATCTTCTTTGTACGTTCTCGATAAGTTACACTTCATTTTTTTTWATCTTCCTGTCATAATCTATCCTCTACGTCTATTCTATTCGAGAGCACTCTCGCTGTCACTGATTTTAACAACTCACTGGGAGCCTCTTTCTTTGTACGTTATAGCTTGAGTGGCGTGGACCATCAGGCTGCTCATGTCTTTGTCTATCGTGGAGAATACAYATAAAATCTTCAACAACAACCTATTTTGCCCTTGATTTCCTCCTCCCCCCGTCGACTGAAGGAACACATGGGGGATCTCTTCCCAGCATTCCGTGGTACATTGAGACTTCGTGGGATGTATTACTATGAGCGTATGGGTACTAGGAAGACTCTTGCAAAGATCTACCATATTATCGAGGTATGGTATGCCTTTTCTGAATGAAAGTGAGATGATACTGGAAAGACCTCTTGTCAATCTATTGGCCGCCTGGGGGATCTCCGAAGCATAATAATAAAAGTATGTAACTTATAGGATAGTTACGGAGGACCTAATACAACTTGAACGCGACGAACCACAGGTGCAGTTTCGTATGACTATGAAGAATCTGACCGACAGGATATATTGTGCAATTAGAGTACCCAAAGATTGAACATTTTTTGCACAATCTACGGGCCAGACCAGGCATCGTTGCATTCTTCTCGCACCCATATTCATCAGTCTCGAGGCAGGAATAAATTGCCTCTCTACAAACCTCACAGTCCTTGCTTTATTGCTCCACAAATGACAGTCCAGTGAGTAACCCATACGTATCATCCTCAAGAAGATTTCACCTACGGCACCTCCTGTTTGAACTTTGCTATCTCGTATCCAGGGGCGCCATACGCCGGAGATAAACATATGACTCACCACTCCAAGTTTTTTTTCTCCATTTTTTTAGGCTCGTTCCCACCCGGTTCTGCGTTTTTAAACTCCGCTACGCTCGACGCAGACGGCTGGTATACACAGTAG